>JBBPBX010023508.1:12873-40476 GCA_038048925.1 Garcialebias charrua | reverse complement strand
TGATTATTTTCTTCAAAAAGAAAAAAAATTCCCCAATGTCCCCTCGGGGGCTCCGTAATGAGGAGTAGCTAGCTGCAGATCAAAACAAAAAACAATGGCTGTTCTTTCTGAGATGGTTTGGATTTAAATAGTCAGATGAGGGGCAGAAAAATGATTTTTATGGACTGTGTTGCAAACAGTCCAGGTGAAAGGTCAGAACTCTGAATCTTTTTTACCATTTAAAACAGCGAAGTGGAGTATGAGCTGTGTGAAGCTGCAGGTCCTAATGTCTTTTCAGCTTCCTTCCCTGAAACAAACCACAGGTCAGAACTCATTTAGCTGTGCTGTGACTTATGAGAGGAACAGAGGTGGCGACATTAATAATCAGCAGTTTATCAAATCTCTAAAGACACGGTCCATAGCGGCTAACAAGACGGCTAACGCTTTAGCCGTCTTGTTCCACAGCAAAGACGGGACCTTGTCTTAGCGATATGATAAACTGCTGATTATTAAAAGGGACCAATTATAGGTCCTAAAAAATTTTATGGTATGTCTGTGGGCTATCCAGACCATGTTCATTCAATTTAATACACAAAATAATTCTTAGATAATAAAATTTCCCCTTTCTAGTTCTGCCTGCGCTGACTTCCGTTTAGAACGAGCTGTTTATGATAATGAGCTCTGAAGGCCACGCCCTTCAAAAATCTGTTTACATTAACTCCGCCCTCCAAAAGGTTTACGTTAGCATTTCCTGCACTTTAGAAATGGTAAATTTACCACTTTAGAAATGGCTAGTGCTAGCTTAAGCTCCGTCGTACAGCCGTATATAAGGTAATAAAACATTCTGGTGTCACACAAGATGCACGGGTGAAGCAGGGCAGAGCCCCTAGCCCCCCCACTTAAATAAAAATATATATAACCACCGGGTCAGCTGCCAACTGACCGGCAGGTTCATAACATCTCAGCAGTTTCAACGAGACAGAGTTCAAACAAGGTAATTATAACATTCTGTTTTTACTCTAGATGTGCTTCGTGCTGCGCGGGTGGAGCAGGGCCAAGCCCCCAGCCGCCAACCCCCCGCTTAAATTAAAGAAAATGACCGCCGGGTCAGCTTCTTAACTGCTCGGCAACCGTGACGTTTTTATACTGAAGTGGGTGGAGCCTAACCAGGGGTTGCTAGGTGAGGGGCTGGACTCAGGTTGGGGTGGGTTGTCCCAGAGCCATATATATAGAGAGTTCCGACACTCTTTGATGTCGCCGACAGGCGGTCAATCGTTCCAAACAACGGCTATGGAAACCTTGTGGAGCTGCGCCCTCTGGCGGCGACGGAGCGCTACTGCAGGCAGCTTCAGACTTTAACCAGAGCCATGGAACAAATCGCCCCCTCCATGACCCACGTGACTTCCGCATTCCATTCTTACAATGGAACTCTATGGGAGTGTCGCAACTCTCACTTTATATGGCTCTGGGTTGTCCTACGGCTTGTGACATCACAAGCGCCAGGATTTGAAAACGAGACATTAATATCCCTGAAAAATAAATATACTTAGAGTAAATATACCACTGGGTGCATTTTTTTGTCCTAGGACTGTTTTTGTAGTAAGTACATACCCAAAGTTGAGTAAAAAAAAACATTAAAAAGTGAATTTTGCATATTTGGTCCCCTTTAATGTTGCCACCTCTGTTCCTCTCAGATGTCACAACTAAATGAGTTCTGACCCATGGTTTGTTTCAGGGAAGGAGGCTGAAAAGACATTAGGACCTGCAGCTTCACACATCCTTACTAACGTGAAGGCGGTTCAGCTGAATGGACTGTAGCACCTTTATCTTATCAACACACTCAAAGCTCTTTACAACAAACTGTGACTCATTTACCCACTCATACAATCTATCTGTACACATTCATACACTGATGGCACACATCAGAGACAGTGAGAGGTTCAGTGTCTTGCCCAGGGACACTTCAGCACGTGACTGCTGGTGGAATCGAACCCTCAACTCTCCCATTGGAGGACACCTGCTCTAACCTCTCAGCCACGGTTGCCCCCCAGCTGAAGAGGATTATTATGTAATACAGTATATGTAAATAAATGTCTAAAAAATAAACTATTTAATATATGTAAATTGTTTATTTTTTAGACATTTATTTTGTACAGTTACAGATGTTGTTCATAAATGTGCCTGTGTGACAACTGGGACAAAGCTTTGACTCAGAAATATAATTTCGTTATTACTTTATGGAAAGAAAAAATATTGAGATATATATCGTATATTGCGATTTATATTTTATGCATATCCCTCGAGGCACAATGGGATTAACCTGTCTAAATAAAGGTTGAATGAATATTAAAATAGCAAGATATTAATTTTGATCCATTAATTTAGGTAAATATGCGTTTGAATACTGGGATCTCTTTTAAACTCTCATCCGAACGGAGAACAGGAGGTGTCGTCCCCCCTCCCCTTTCCGTCATGAGAGCTCAGCGAGCGGTGGAGGAGTGAAGTCAGATTTATTTTCAATGCAGTCGATCAAAACTGATACATATTTAAGTAAAAGTTTTTAAACTTCTTTCTGTGTAAGATAAATATGTGTTTAAATACCTATTTCTCCTTTAAACTCTGTGCAGAACGCAGGAGACAACGAGGGGTGGGGGCTGTTCCCCCTTCCTCCTCCTCCTCCTCGTATGAGCTCTGCTGAGGAGAATCACATCAAATTTATTTAGAAAGTACATTTAAAAACAACAGTTGTAAACAAAAATGTTAACCAATAAAAATCGATGGTACAAATTTAATGAAAATTTACCGCATTCTTCAGGTACTATTTGACTTCTGGTCTCATGACCTTGATAAGTGTCTGTGTAAATTACTGGTAAGTAGTTTTAAAATAATTTCAGTTACGGTATGTATGTGTTTGGCACTGTTTTGTCCAGTGATTCTGCTTAGATAGTTGTTGTGTTCATTTTGAAGGAAAATGGTAGTAACCATGAGTCAGACAGCAAAGCTTCATGATCATCTTGCAGTCTGAACATGTGTTGAAAGCAAGCTATATTCTATGAAACACTATCTGCTGGCTGACTCTTGTACTACAATAAGAAAACTGTACACTGTCAGAGCTGGCTGGGGGCACAGATCCTGACGACGAACGGTGGATGCCCGTGGCTAAATAACCAAAACATCTTATATATGTATAAAATTATGATTGATCTTATATTTAATAAGTGTGGCTTAGAGACAGGTGCATTTTAAAGTCCAACAATTACGGTAGTCAGAAGAATAGAGATGAGGTAGTGGAATCAGACTGAATATACTGCACTTACCGTAAATGACCATACATATTGCACTAGAGGAAAATTGTGTTTAGGAATATCCTGATTCATGCTCAATAATCCAGGCAGAAAAATCTAAAAGTCAAATCAGGTCCTCTGGACAGATTCTTCTTGCTTTAACATTTCATCTTTTATCCAAAAGACTTCTTCAGTCTGAGGAGCTGCAATAAACTCATTCTTGTAAATAGCACCTTCTCATAGTGGATCAATCAGTTTGCTGGTGACAGCCAAAACTAGCTGTTCACATGATAGAGGACCATCAGCCTAATGATTGATTGCTAGTGCCCTGATGGCTGCTTGCTATTCACAGGAGGCTAAGTGATAGTAGTAATAATAGCATTGTAAGAGGGGGACAGATGAACACTGAGGCCTCCATCCCTGCTTAATGATGGACAGTTTGTCTTCACAAAGATGGCTTCCTTCACTCCTTTCTCAAACCAATGTTCCTCTCTATCAAGGATGTGAACATCATCCCTGAAAGAGTGATGCTGGCTTTCAGATGAGTGTAATGGTTGTAATAGGATTTTCTATGTACCGGTATGAAAATGTTTCTGTAAAGTGCCCTGAGACAACTTTGTTATGAATTACTTACTTATTAGACTTAGATCCTCCCGCACTCGAGAGCGCATTGGGCGGCAAGCTGTTTCCATTGATCTCTATCCTTGGCGATCACCTCCACCGTGCTCGGGTCGAAGCCTTGTACCTTCAGGTCTTTCTCAAAGGATCGTCTCCATGTCAGTTTGGGTCTGCCTCTCTTCCTGTTTCCTTGTGGTTACCAATTGAAGGCAATCTTTGGTAGTCTCTGTGCTTCCATTCTCAGTACATGTCCCGCAAACTTGAGCTTCCTTAGCTTAATTGTTTGCCTCATGGGTATGGTATGTGTCCTGCGATAGACTTCTGCATTTGTAATCCGATCTAGGTATGTAATCTTCAGTATCTTTCGCAGGCATCTTTGTTGGAATGCATCCAATTTCTTGGCCATCTTTACTGACATCTCCCACGTCTCACTGGCATACAAGGCTGTGGGAATAACCACTGCTTGCAGCAGTCTGACCTTAAGATTCGTGGATATGGATTTACTTGCCCATATTGATTGCATTCTTCTGAATGTTGACGCTGCCTTACCGATGCGGGTGGTAATATCTGCATCTACGTTGCCATCGTCAGTTATGACACTTCCAAGGTAGACAAATTCATAACAACTCCACCAAAGCCTGTCCCAAGCCAGGTTGCAAAAGGAGGAGGGTTGGGCACAGGGCTAGCAACCCTGCCCTAAAACAAAACACCGCTACAGAAACGGCAAGAACACAACAGGCGACAAAAGGAGTTGTTCTCCCCCATTTATGATGGACCTAAGTGAAAGCCCTCGGAAAGCTCAGTACCGGATGCGGAACAACATCCTCTCCGCCAACAGTATAACCAAGATTGCCACGTGGAATGTACGTACGTTGTTCCAAAGTGGAAATCTTGCGCAAGTACTAAAAGAATTTGACAGATATAGACTCAAGATCTTGGGGATGAGTGAAGTACGCTGGACAGGCAGCGGAAAACTGAAGAGTGAAGGGAAGACGCTGCTGTACTCGGGGGGTACAGAGCATCACATCCGCGGAGTGGGACTCATCTTAGACAAGGAGGCAGAGAAAGCACTCATTGGCTGGATACCAGTTAACGATCGTATTATCACGGCTAGATTCCAATCACGACACATTAAGGTTACAATTATACAAATCTATGCACCAACTGAGAATGCAAATGAAGAGGAGAAAGATGCATTCTATGAACAGCTGCAGGATACAATAAATGAGTCACCAAGCTATGATATGAAAATAGTGATTGGAGACTGGAACGCGCAAATCAGTGGAAACAGGCAAGGATGGGAGGGAGTAATTGGACCCTTTGGATCGGCTACACACACGAACGATAATGGAGACAGACTACTGACCTTCTGCAATATGAACGAATTATGTGTTGGAAACACATACTTCAAACACAAGGAAATCCACAAGAAAACATGGCACTCCCCAGATGGCAACAAATTAAATGAAATTGATTATATCTGCATTAACCGAAGATGGCGCAGCTCACTCAGAGATGTCAAAAGCTGCAGGGGCGCAGATATAGGATCAGACCACTACTTGGTAAGAGGAACTGTGAAATTATGAATTAGTGCTACATAAATAAACTGAATTGAACTGAATTGTAAACTGAAGAGTCCTGACCTGATGATGTTGATCTTCTGTGCTGGGCCATCCTTTTGGCCAGTGGCTGTTTGGTTTCCCCGATTTAAGACTGATCACAGCCCTCCTGACACTGAACAGCATACGAGCAGCTGTATGGTTTCTTGCAGAGAAAAAACCCAGCAGATGCCATCTTTGCTTAAAGGATGCTTAAGGAAAAGTACAGAGAGGGTCAGAAAGAACGTCCTTGCGTCTTTGTGGATTTAGAAACAGCATATGATGGGTGCCGAGGTAGGAGGTATTGCATGAGGAAATCTGGAGTGGCAGAGAAGTATGTTAGACTGGTACAGGACATGAGGACAGTAGGACAGTGGTGAGATGTGCTCTAGGAGTGACATAATGCTTCAAGGTGGAGGTGGGATTACATCAAGTATCAGCTCTGAGTCCCTTCTTGTTTGTTCTGGTGATGGACCGACTAACAGATGAGGTCAGGCAGGAATCTCCGTGGACTATGTTTGCAGATGACATTGTGATATGTGATGAGAACAGAGAACAAGTAGAAGAGAACTTGGAGAGGTGGAGGCATGCACTTGAAAGAAGAAGTTTGAAAGTCAGCTGTAGTAAGATAGAGTCCATGTGTGTGAATGAGAGGGAGGCTGGAGGAACAGTGAGACTACAAGGAGCAGAGGTCACAAAGGTGCAGGACTTCAAGTACTTAAGGTCAAATATCCAGGAAAATGAGGAATGTGGTAAATATGTGAAAAGGAGAGTCCAGGCAGGATGGAGTGGATGGAGAAAAGTTTCAGGAGTGATTTGTGCAGAGGTGGGTAGAGTATTCAAAATTTTTACTCAAGTAAAAGTATTGTTACTTGAACCAAATAGTACTCAAGTAAAAGTAGTGAGTAGGCATCCAAAAATTTACTTGAGTAAAAGTAATAAAGTACTTTGATTATAACCTACTCAAGTAGTGAGTAACTGTGGAGTACCGTCTCGTGTCATTAAATTATAACATGCAAATGGATTTACAAGGAAACATAACTTTTAATGAGACTGAACATACATTGTTATAAATAAAAACACAAAGGCAATACCAGCCAAAAGGATTTAGAAATAAACCACTTATCTTTTACATTGTTGTAAATAAAAAAACAAACACAAAGGCAACTGTAGCCCAAATAATTCTGCTAAATAATAATAAACTTGACTTTCTGCAAAACTTTGTTTCTACCAGTAAATGTTGGAACTCATTTTCTTACATTTTGACATCCTATAAACAGCACTAACTGTTTACCAGAATCTCCGACGTCACTCAACATGGCCCGCGCGGAGAGTTTGTTGTGGTCACGTGACTGGTTGGCTTCACTTGATTGGTTACATGTCAGGTGACAATAAGTTACGCAATAATTTTGCTGCAAATGTTTTTACATACTTGAAACAAAAGTAACTGTAGCGATCGGCAGAAAGCCCAAAGTAACTGAGTAAAAGTTGCGGTTTTCTCCCCTAAAATTTACTCAAGTAAAAGTATAAGTCTTTCACATTTAAACTACTCTCACAAGTACAGTTTTCTCAAAAAGCTACTTAAGTAAATGTAACGGAGTAAATGTAACTCGTTCCTACCCACCTCTGGATTTGTGACAAAGGGGCCTCTAATGTTATGGTTTGCCATTAAAGAGAAATGCCACTGTTTTCTAACCTCATAAAGAGGGAATAATACTGAAATGCTGATGGTTGGTTAAATTGAGGTAAATGTCATTCTGTCGTACTTTTGTTGATTTTATGATTTTTTTACTCAGAAGAACTTTCAGGAGCAGAGAGAAGGAGAGAGAGGGTTCTGTCTGAGGAGAGCTTTTTTTATTTTTATTTTATTATTATTTTGAAATGACAACACCCATAAAGGATGCTGAAATGCGCCGGTAAAAAGCCACTGTCATGGGGCGTGAGGTGATGCGGGTGTTTTCCCATCTGATTGGACTGATTTTATCCTGGGCGGGTTTTCCACCACATACATAAAGTATCCTAACTTGCAAGGGAGTTATTGATAAAGTGGTAAAATCCATGAACGGGGGGAAATGATGGGGGGAAATTATGTAAAGGTCATGGATGTTTTTCACTTGGTTCTACAAATGTTGTAGAACCATGTGTGTGAGTTAGAGTTCTTTTGTCTGGACAAAGTGGAGCCTGCACATGTGATAAACCTCAAGGCCCCTAAGCTGGAAAGCACAGTTGTCTTGCCCTCTCCTTTTCTGATAAGAGTATAAGTTGATGCTCCTTTACAGTGGTGGGATGTAACTAAGTACAAATACTTTGTTACTATACTTAAGTATATTTTTCATGTATCTGTACTTTACTTAAGTAGAATTAAATGTGGGTACTTTTACTTTTACTGCACTACATTTTACATGAAGTATCTGTACTTTCTACTACACTACATTTCTATAATGTGTTGAGTTACAAGTTACATTCACGTTGCAACTTTTTGATTTGTCGTTAGTTTGAAAGTAACTGATGTTGAGAGGGGAGTTGGTCCACTGAATCACTGCAAAGTGGACAGGTAACATTAGACCTGCCTTCAAGAAGAGCTGGACCAATGATGTATATTCTTGTGTATAAGTCATTTAGCTGGGAGCACCCACAGCACCACTAACACACACAAAATGGATTCCACCACAAAGATTCATCCAGAAGATACACAACACCCATGGCTTTATTGAAATATTATTGAAAGACTATTGAAATATTATTGAAAGACTATTGAAAGACTGTTCAGTACAGCAGGACAGATTCTCTCTCCCTAAAGAGCCAGACATGGACTCAAAAACTTTGAAAACCAACTTCTTCTGAACTTGAACAAGAAATTCTTGCTGCAATATTAAAATGTGTCAGTTCATGGGATGTTAGGAGACAAGAGATTTCTCCAAATGTCTCGACACTCAGGTCCAAGTTTTGAAAATGTTGTCAGGAAGTTAAAGTATTGTTCATTGTTGATCCATTACAAGATTGACTAGACAATATTTTAACTAGAGTTGATGACAAACGAGTTGAAGTGATCTATTCCTTTGTTAGTTGTGTCTAATGCTCCTTTTTTCAAACAGACAACTTTTACTTAAATGTGTTTACTGCAGTTAAAATGACACATTGGTTTTATTTTGTGTTAAATAAAAACTTTCAAAGGTATAATCATTCCTCTTTCTTATTTTGCTTAATGGTATTTAACTCATCACTGAAATTCTGACACACAGAATCAAAAGTCCAAGTGTGAACTGTGTCACAGAGTAAACACAATAAAAACATGCATTATCTGCAGCATTGTTCATTAAAATGGCTCAACACTATTAATGTATTACAGAAAATATGCATACAGTACACACACTTAATGGTATTGTAGACCATTGCATTAGTTAATACATTCAGCAAGTACTTTTACTTTAATACTTTAAGTATTTTTAAAAGCAAGTACTTATTTACTTTTACTTAAGTAAAAATATTAATATGGTACTTCTACTTTTACTAGAGTACATTATTGTCTGTTTATTTGTACTTTTACTTAAGTACAGTGTTTGAGTACTTTCTCCACCACTGCTCCTTTATGCTGTCAGTGAGCAGACCATGGAGACGTAGCGACATGTAACATCTTGAATACTTGTCTTTTCAATTGCTGTTCCTCTTGCAAGATTAAACCTGGGGTGATAAAGATCTTCTAGTTTTCCTAGCGTGGCTTATTTATTTAAGACGTTCATGACAGGATAATTAAATTATCTAACAAATGGAGAGATGGAAAATTACATGAGGCTGCTGCATCATGTCTTACCAATTACTAGTTAAACTTCAGTAACAATAACACCAAAAATGGTTACCGGTATTCTGGACATATTTTTTTAGGAGAATATGCCCATGCATACTTCAAAGTGTCAAAATGGAGTCCAACACGTCCACACAATTGGACCCTAACATCATAAATTACGAGACCCAAACATGATAAGTTAACCATAACTTTTGTGTGTGCATTCAGTCAAAGCAGATGCATTTACTGATGTGTGTTTGTTTTGCAAGGGGTTCTGTGTGTTCATATGTGCATATATGTACAGTATGTGTGTATATGTGTAGGTATTTTTATATGTGTGTATGTATGGATGTACAAATTCATATTAGTGTTGATGTTGATACGCCTTGTGAAATGGTTTTGACATGTCTGGAAGTAATCAATAAAATAAGGCTATAACTCCTGCATGCTTCAACATAGTCATCAGTGAGGGCTCTAATGGAAATACAGGAATCATATTGTGCATCCAGAATTACTATCAGCATGATTAAAATATACAGGAAGTTATGAATGAGCATTAAGGAGGCAATGAGTAATAAGAACGTAAATACACACGTACATACAGCTTCTCAAATTTACCCATAGAGTGTTCTCCCAGCAGGTAGTCTTTGGTGTCTGTTTTGCTGCCATGTACAGTCCTAAGAGCACTAAACAGAGGCCTCCATCCTGACAAGATGTAAGGGGAACACATCTCCACAAGCTCTCCAATGGATGTCACCACCTGCCAAAAGGCAAACTTGCTAGTGGAAAAAATCCAACAAAAAAAGATTCCCTGAGATGTGCTGAATCTTGTTACCTGGTCCTGCACGTCCTCATCACAGATCTCCAGCCGCATGATGTGCTCGAAAGGTCTGAAGAGGACCTCGTTGAAGTGGAAGTGTGGAAGCTCCACCCAGCTCATAAGCACCTCAGTCAGAACATCGTGGATGAAGCACACGGCCTTCTGGGATACATGGCGCTCCTTGTGACATGCGGCCTGTGAAGGAAAAAACTTCTAATAATGTGAATTAATGTATATATCAATCTTTCTGCTTGCTCTTGACAAAGATGGACACTTTTTCTTCCGCTCCTGCCTCCATCCTGCTTTTTGCTCTTGTACTGTGAATTTTTCTCAGAGCCTCTCTTTATACATCTTTCGAATCATAAATTATGGATCTGGTCAGCTGGTCTCTCAGCGCAATTGATAAAATGTTCTCGACGAGAAGACAGGGTGCAGGAGAACCCTCATGCCCTGAAGGGACATTTGCAGCTGGACATACCATGGATTCCTGGGACGAGTTGAAAATGGATATGGATATATATATAGTATATATATACTACAGTATATAGTTTGTATATATACAAACCGGATTCCAAAAAAGTTGGGAAACTCAACAAATTATGAATAAAAACTGAATGCAGTGATGTGGAGGTGCCAACGTCTAATATTTTATTCAGAATAGAACACAAATCACAGATCAAAAGTTTAAACTGAGAGAATGTATCATTTTAAGGGAAAATATGTTGTTTCAAAATTTCATGGCATCAACAAATCCCAAAAAAGTTGGGACAAGTCCATTTTTACCACTGTGTGGCATCCCCCCTTCTTCTTACAACACTCAACAGACGTCTGGGGACAGAGGAGACCAGTTTCTCAAGTTTAGAAATAGGAATGCTCTCCATTCATGTCTAATACAGGCCTCTAACTGTTCAATCGTCTTGGGCCTTCTTTGTCGCACCTTCCTCTTTATGATGCGCCAAATGTTCTCTATAGGTGAAAGATCTGGACTGCAGGCTGGACATTTCAGTACCGGATCCTTCTCCTACGTAGCCATGATGTTGTGATTGCTGCAGAATGTGGTCTGGCATTATCTTGTTGAAAAATGCAGGGTCTTCCCTGAAAGAGATGACGTCTAGATGGAGCATATGTTGTTCTAGAACCTGAACATAGTTCTCTGCATTAATGGTGCCTTTCCAGACATGCAAGCTGCCCATGCCACAAGCGCTCATGCAACCCCATTCCATCAGTGATGCAGACGGATTGCACACACACACACACACACACACGTATGTATATGGACACTTTTTCTCCTTGTGGAATCCGGTTTGTATATATTTTTAAATGTAACAAATGAACAAAACACACTTGAGCTTTGAATTGACCGTTTCCTACCTCCACCAGATGAGGCGCCACCACACTCCAGCTCCTCATTATGTGCAGCAGGGGTCGATCCTTGTTTCTGACGATTCGCAGCATGGATTCACCAAGTCGGAAAAGATGCAGACTGCTGCGCCGATTCAACGTAGACTTGGGTTCTCCTGCAGGCCCACACAGACAAAGTTCCAATTTCATTCATGTCTTTAATAAATAATAATTTATTGCATGAGTTATAATGTAAACTACAAAATGCTGTGCTTAGAAATGTGAAATCTAAATAATTTAAGACAGTCAATTGGAGAAAACCATCCTGGACATTATTTTGATTAAAAAATTGTCTAAAATGCTCATAACGGTGACTGTATTTATAAAAATATAAAAAAAACTGATTATTCTTGGAAAACAACAAAAACAAGTAATTTACTGCAACACATAGTCGATAACTTCCGACAATCAGTTTGGCTTCAAACCAAACCTTGGCACTGATATGTGCATTTTTGCTCTCAAGGAGATCTTGGATCTATACAATAGGCATAATACCACAATTTTTACGTGTTTTATAGATGCTTCAAAAGCGTTTGATCATGTAAATCATGGGAAATTGTTTTATAAATTGCATGAAAGAGGAGTACCAAAATATCTTTTAAGAATCTTAGTGTATTGGTATGCTCACCAGTCCATGTGTGTAAAATGGGGAAAATCTGTTTCATCGTCTTTTTATGTGAGTAATGGTGTGCGACAAGGCAGCATTTTGTCTCCTTGCTTTTTTAACGTGTATATGGATGATTTATCTAAACTGCTGAATCAATGTAGGACTGGTTGTTGGGTTGGTAATAGAACCATCAACCACCTAATGTATGCTGATGATCTTGTTATATTTTGTCCATATAGTGCTGGTCTGCAGCAACTGTTAAGAGTTTGCTCGCAGTATGGACTGGACTTTGACATCAAATATAATGCAATAAAAAGTATCATCATGATTATCAGGAGCAAAGAGGACACTAAATTATCTTTCCCTGACTTCACTCTGTCTGGCAACATCCTCCAAGTCAGTGAGGAGGTGAAATACTTGGGACATTACATAACCGCTGACCTGTCTGATGACAGGGACATTTACAGGCAGCGTTGTATGCAATATGTACAAGCTAATGTGCTTCTTCGGAGGTTCTCTATGTGCTCAGTGTCTGTAAAAACTGCACTCTTCAAAACATATTGTACCCCAATGTACACTGCACACCTGTGGCGGCATTACAGAAAGAGCAGTATGCATAAACTACAGGTGGCATACAATGATGGCATGAGGATGCTGCTTAAGGTGCCGCGATGGAGTAGTGCCAGCCAGATGTTTGCAAATGCCAATGTACCAACTTGTGCAGCTGTGCTTCGTAACCTTATGTACAGATGTATGTGTAGGCTAACAAACTCTGCAAATAGCATCATCTATACTCTGACCAACCCTGCACAAAGCTCGGTTAGGTTCTATTCAAGTCTGTGGAATCACTGGCGCCTCAAATTATTTGGCAATGGATGAACATTCTATTTTTACTGTGTCTTGTTGATGTTATCTTTTTAATTTTTTATATCTTTTTATTTTTGGTGGTGGTTGTTTTTGTTATTATGGACCATATGCGTCTGAAATAAAGTTTTGATTGATTGATTGATTGATTGATTGATAACTTTACATAAAAGTCTATCAACTTTAAAAACTCAGCAGCTCTATTTCAGTCTCTCATTTGTAGTTTGAGCTGATACATATTTAGAGACATCAACTGCATCACCATTTTCCTTTCGGAGAGAAGAGGCTTTTTTCTATAAACCCCACTAACGTTATTTAAATCATCCATCCAGCCTCTTCTGCACATTCTGGATATCCATGACTGGGTTACAGAGTCAACAGTTCCAGGAGTGAAGCCCAATCATCCCAGCCTTTCTCTCAGCTGTGCTTTCCAGCTCCTCATGGGTCACCCCAGGGTGTTCTAAAGAGGATATATAATTTGTCCAGCATGTTTTGGGTCTGACTCAAAGGTTTCCTCCAAGTTGGATGTGGTTGGACAACCTCTAAAGAGATGTTTCCAGGAAAACTACAGTCAAATGCCCAAACCTCCTCAACTGACACATTTTGATATGAAAGAGCAGCAGCTCTCCATATCTCATGGCAGCACGGTAGGTCAGTGGTTACCGCTGTTGCCTCACAGCTAGAAGCTCCTTGGTTCAATCCCCAGTTTGGGCCTGGGGTCTTTCTGTGTGGAGTTTACATGTTCTCTGTGTGTTTGGTGGAGTTTTCTCCGGGTACTCTGGTTTCCTTCCACAGTTCAAAAACATTCATGTTAGGCTGCCTTCAGGCCCAGGGCTCCCTTGTGAAAGAGATCTATTATCTCAATGGGATTTGCCTGGTTAAATAAAGGTTAATAAATAAATAAATAAATAATAAAAGTCTAAGTCTGAATCTGGCCTCCCTAAAAAAGCGATTTTAGCCACTTGTTTTCTTTAGTGATGATTTACATCTCCTAAGAGATGTAAAGGACTGCTAGATACTTGAACTCCTCCACTAGCGCCTCATTCCTGACTTCAAATGAGCATGCCACCTTGCACTGATTAAACAGTCCCTCTGGGTTATTTAATAGCCTATCAATATTATCGTTTAGAACTTGAAGTCCAGGTTAAGCTTCTGATTCTGCCATGTGTGCAGCAAATATTAAAATTGGTTAGACCAAGTGCAAGCATTCAGGTAAAGTTTTTTTTTGTTTTAATCAGAATTGATGTAAACATGTCTTCACAGTATAAGACTGTGGGTGTTTACCTGGCATAGCCAGTGAATAGTCTCCAGTTTCTGTAATGGAGTCAAACAGCTGATACTGAGAAGCTTTCCGGAGCTGTTGCAAGAACAGGATCAATCCGACCAGGTTCAACTTTGTAGCAGCTTCTTCAAACAACCTGAAACACATAATATACACAATGAAAAAAATCATTATTATGACATTAACATGTATGATACAAAAACTGATATAGGTATTATATACCTAAATAATAAAATCATAATGACTGTAACACTGAAAATTTTATAATTTAGCTGAGAGCTGATTAAAAATACAGGTTGTTACTGGTTTCCTTCCACAGTTCAAAAACATGCATGTTTTAATCAGGACCACCCTACTCCATTTCTCTTTCTATCCACACCATGGTAAAACAGTTTGAACCCTGCTCCAATACTGCGAGCCTTGCTGCGCTTCCACTTGGTCTCTTGGCCACATGAAACATCTACCTTCCTTCTCTGCATCATGTCAGCCAGCTCTCTACCTTTGCCTGTCATTGTCCCCACATTTAGAGTTGCAACCCTCAGTCCTACATTCTTCACTTTCCTCCTCTCCCTCTGTCTCCCGACACATTTCCCTCCTCATGGTCTTCAACTAACAGTAGCACAATTTCCACCAGCATCTTGTTTGTCGACAGCACTGATGGTGGTCATTATTTTCCTGGGCCTCGACTGATCCAGTGTTGCTAAGATGAACTCGCATGTTAACTTTGGCTAAAGTGTTTTATGTTGGATGCCTTTTGTGACACAACTCTCACCATTTACCCGGGCTTGGGTCCAGAACCAGAGATACACTGGCTTGGGCTCCGAGTGGCTGGTTTCAATTTGCATAAAACGACATTTTCAAGACAGATTCATCAGCAGTAAAACAAATACAGTACACTTTAACAAGAAAAAGGCAACCACGTCCTCAATGACGAGGCTCAGAATTCTGGAGTTACAGACCTCCAGGTTTTGAGTATATCTGTAGTGACACTTTCAGGTTAATGCTGATAAATTTTTAGCATTTCACAGTTCATACTTAATTTTCCCGGTGAAAATCTTCTCAAAATTTATGACAGATTAGGCACCATAATTGATTTTGTGATTTTTTTTATGCTATAGGCCACACCCACTTTATTTGTACACTATTGCCTTTTAGGTGCAGGATCAAGGAAAAAACATGCATGTTAGGCTGCCTTCAGGCACAGGCCTCCCTCACAAAAGAGATCTGTGACCTCAATGGGATTTGCCTGGTTAATTAAAGGTTAATAAAAGTCCTAAAGTTCAGTGTAAAAATTCACAAGATCTAATTAGCCTATTTAAACTGATTGTTCTTTTCTAGCACCACCTAAACGACAGTCAAATATAGTCCAGTAATTCAGAACTGAATTCAGTAACAGTATAAGTTTAATCTAAATAGGAATCTTATTTTATTAGACATGGCTCAATACATCTTTAGCAAAACAATTTGCCTAGACATATCATGCACATTAAAAGAAATAAATACTTGTTATGAAAACTCAGTCTTCATAGTATCTAAGTTTTAGATAATAAGTTTCATAGTGGTCAAACTTAAAACCTTTGAAACACATTCAAATAGATTGTGCTAATTTTGTGGCCTACTAAAAAGAATTGCTGGCTGGAACTGTGTGTGGCCTGTACCTTGTGACTCAGTATAGAAAATCGAGGGATATAAGCCATTTATTTTTGGGACACGCAGTTTAGAAGCTAGAGAACAGAATACAAAGTCTGTAATAGTTGCACCCTCTACAGGTGGACATGTCTGAATAGTTTTCTTTACCAAACACATAGATCACAGTTACCACCATGTAAATATCATCTTAGTACTACTTGCAGTTTTCACTGCAGTGTGACTTTTATTTATGCAAGAAAAAATAAAAAGAGTGTCCCAATGATCCTAGGAGCTATGCTGTCAGGGGCTTCATGCCCCTAGTAGGGTCACCCAAGGCAGACAGGTCCTAGGTGAGGGACCGAGACAAAGTGCAGCCCGAAGACCCCTTATGATGAGTAAAATAAATGGACAAAATGTTCCCTCGCCCGGACGCGGGTCACCGGGGCCCCACTCTGGAGCCAGGCCCGGAGGTGGGGCACGTTGGCGAGCGCCTGGTGGCCGGGCTTTCACCCATGGAGCTCGGCCGGGCACAGCCCGAAGAGGAGACGTGGGTCCCCCTTCCCATGGGCTCACCACCTATGGGAGGGGCCAAAGGGGTCGGGTGCAATGTGGGATGGGTGGTGGCCGAGGGCGGGGACCCTGGCGGTCTGATCCTCGGCTACAGAAGCTGGCCATTGGGACATGGAATGTCACCTCTCTGGTGGGGAAGGAGCCTGAGCTAGTGTGTGAGGTTGAGAGGTTCCGGCTAGAAATAGTCGGACTCACCTCAACGCATGGCTCTGGCTCTGGAACCAGTTTCCTTGAGAGGGGTTGGACACTCTTCTACTCTGGAGTTGCCCCTGGTGAGAGGCGCCGAGCAGGAGTGGGCATACTTGTTGCCCCCCATCTTGGTGCCTGTACGTTGGGGTTCACCCCGGTGAACGAGAGGGTAGCCTCCCTTCGCCTACGTGTGGGGGGACGGGCTCTGACTGTTGTTTGTGCCTATGCGCCAAACGGCAGCGCAGATTACCCACCCTTTTTGGAGTCCTTGGAGGGGGTATTGGAGAGTGCGCCTCCTGGGGACTCCCTTGTTCTGCTGGGGGACTTCAACGCTCACGTGGGCAATGACAGTGAGACCTGGAGGGGTGTGGTTGGGAGGAACGGCCCCCCTGATCTGAACCCGAGTGGTGTTTTGTTGTTGGACTTCTGTGCTCGTCATGGATTGTCCATAACGAACACCATGTTCAGGCATAAGGGTGTACATATGTGCTCTTGGCACCAGGACACCCTAGGTCGCAGTTCGATGATCGACTTTGTTGTCGTCTCATCTGATCTGCGGCCGCATGTCCTGGACACTCGGGTGAAGAGAGGGGCGGAGCTGTCAACTGACCACTACCTGGTGGTGAGTTGGCTCCGATGGTGGGGGAGGATGCCGGTCAGACCTGGCAGACCCAAACGTATTGTGAGGGTCTGCTGGGAACGTCTGGCAGAGTCTCCCGTAAGACGGAGCTTTAACTCCCACCTCCGGGAGAGCTTTGAACACGTTCCGAGGGAGGCGGGGGACATTGAGTCCGAGTGGGCCATGTTCCGCGCCTCTATTGTCGAGGCAGCTTATCAGAGTTGTGGCCGCAAGGTTGTTGGTGCCTGTCGTGGTGGCAACCCTCGAACCCGGTGGTGGACACCGGCGGTGAGGGATGCTGTCAGGCTGAAGAAGGAGTCCTATTGGGCCTTTTTGGCCTGTGGGACCCCGGAAGCAGCAGATAGGTACCGACAGTCCAAGCGGCATGCGGCTCGGGTGGTTGCTGAGGCAAAAACTCGGGCGTGGGAGGAGTTCGGAGAGGCCATGGAGAATGACTTCCGTACGGCTTCGAGGCGATTCTGGTCCACCATCCGGCGTCTCAGGGGGGGAAAGCGGTACGCGACCAACACCATTTATGGTGGGGATGGCGTGCTGTTGACCTCAACTCGGGATGTTGTGAGTCGGTGGGCGGAATACTTCGAAGACCTCCTCAATCCTACTGGCACGTCTTCCACTGAGGAAGCGGAGCCTGGGGACTTTGGGTCGGGCTCTCCAATCTCTGGAGCTGAGGTCACCGAGGTGGTTAAAAAGCTCCGCGGTGGCAGGGCTCCAGGGGTGGATGAGATTCGCCCTGAGTTCCTTAGGGCTCTGGATGTTGTGGGGTTGTGTTGGCTTACGCGACTCTGCAATATCGCGTGGACATCGGGGGCAGTTCCCTTGGATTGGCAGACTGGGGTGGTGGTTCCCCTATTCAAAAAGGGGGACCGTAGGGTGTGTTCCAACTATAGGGGGATCACACTCTTAAGCCTCCCTGGTAAGGTCTATTCAGGGGTTCTGGAGAGGAGGGTCCGTCGGATAGTCGAACCTCGGATTCAGGAGGAGCAGTGTGGTTTTCGTGCTGGTCGTGGAACACTGGACCAGCTCTACACCCTCAGCAGGGTCCTGGAGGGCGCGTGGGAGTTTGCCCAACCAGTTTACATGTGCTTTGTGGACTTGGAAAAGGCATTCGACCGCGTCCCTCGGGGGGTTCTGTGGGGGGTACTCCGGGAGTATGGGGTACCAGGCCCATTGATATGGGCTGTTAGGTCCCTGTACGACCGGTGTCAGAGCTTGGTCCGCATTGCCGGCAGTAAGTCAGGCTCGTTTCCAGTGAGAGTTGGACTCCGCCAAGGTTGCGGCTGGCCTGGGAACGCCTTGGGATTCCCCCAGAGGAGCTGCTTCATGTGGCTGGGGAGAGGGAAGTCTGGGCCTCCCTACTTAAGCTGTTACCCCCGCGACCCGACCCCGGATAAGCGGACGAAAATGGATGGATGGATGGAAAATAAAAAGAGTAGTAATAAAAAAAAAAAACATTTACAATATCTTCTGACCTACAAAGCTCTCAACAACCTAGTTCCATATTATATTACAGATCGTATTGTTCCATATTTTCCTAACAGAGCACTTCGCTCTCAGACTGCAGTGTTATTCGAGGTCTCTAGAGCAGGGGTCACCAACCTTTTCAAAACTGAGAGCTACTTCGTGGGTACGGAGTAGGGCTGAACAATTAAGTGCATTTGCAATAATATCGCAATATGATATACTGTAACAAGATTTTCTAATCGCAAAGGCTGCAATTTGACTGGTCACATGATCTGGTTATGTGACTTGCGAGTGAGTGGAGCAAAGCAGAGCAGAGAGAGAGGAAGAAGTCAACACTGCGCCCTAACTGGTTGCACAATGGCATCAATCTCTACAGAAGATGACACATTTGAAAGTTTGGCACCAAAGAGGGGCAGCACGTCCGTTGTTTGGAATTATTTTTGCTATAAAAAAGAAGAAACTGCACAACGACATGCATTGTGCAGAACCTTCCTTGTTGCTGTTGCTACCTCTCGAGGTAACACCACAAATCTTTATCAACATTTAAAAAACACCACAAAGCCATTTAAGATAGTTGCGTGGCTAGAATGCCAACGATCAGTGCATCAACTTCAAGAAAGCAAAGTGCCAGCCGACAGGAATCACTGACCAAACTGTTTCAAGGTATTACTCCATTTGAACATAATTCGAAACTGCACGTGGAAATAACTCAAGCAATAATGGAGTTCATAGCAAAAGACATGATGCCCATTAATATACGGTAGAGTCCAAGCCTGGGTTTATGGCTTTGGTAAACACAATGGATAGGGTATAGAATGCTGACGCGCACACATTTGAGCCAAGTTGCTATCCTGGAGCTACACAAAAAAACTTGGGAAGATATTTAAAAAATAATTGTGTTTTAAATCGCAATTGCAATTTATAGAAAAAAATTGCAATTAGATTATTTTCCAAAATCGTTCAGCCCCAGTACTGAGTCATACAAAGGGCACCAGTTTGATAAACTCTTTGGAAATAACAAAGCGTAAATTGAAAAAAAATGTATAATAAACAGATTTTTAAGAACAGATTTTTAAGAGAGACATTTTAAAATATATATAAATACAAAAAAAGAATAACAACTGAATAAAATGAAATTTTAAATGCAGCTTAGTAGTGAGTTGTGCTATTTTAGAACAGGTCCGCAGGCACCTCAAATGGTCCTTGGGGGCACCCGAGTGCCCGCGGGCACCGTGTTGGTGACCCCTGCTCTAGAGTTTCCAAAGCAGAATGGGAGGAAGATCTTTCAGTTCTCAGGCTCCTCTCTTGTGGAACCAACTTCCAGTTTCTGTCCATGAGGCTGACACATTGTCCAGTTTGAAGACTTTCCTTTTTGATAAATCCTATAGTTAGGGTTGGCTTGTTATGCTGTCTTAAACTTAGACTACTAGAAGACAAATTGATCTCATTTTCTTAAATGAATTGTTAAAATTGAATAGTTTTAATTTGATATTTCTCTCTTAATGTAATCCTTGACCTGCCATTGTGTATCTGTTCCTCTCAAACCCAGCCGATCGAAGCAGATGTCTGCTTGTCCTGAGCCTTGTTCTGCTAAATGTTTCTTCCTCATGAGGGAGTTTTTTCTTTCCACGGTCGCCTTCATGCTTGCTCAAGATTAGAGTTCTGTGATAGAGTTACCATACCATACCAACTTTATTTATAGAGCACTTTATGCACCCAACAGGACCAAAGTGCTGTACACACAATCACAAAATACAATATAATCATAAAATGGAAGGGACTAAAAACAGTACTAAAATAATAAATTATGAATACAATAAAACAATAAAACAAAGTTAAAACATCTCAGATTGTACCAAAAGCCAAAGAAAAAAGATGGGTTTTAAGAAGAGACTTAAAAACAGCAAGTGAAGAGGCCTGTCTTATGTCTAATGGGAGGTCATTCCAGAGCTTAGGAGCTACCACAGAGAAAGCACGGTCCCCTCTAAGCTTGCGCTTTGTCCTCGGTACCCTCAGAAGCAACTGGTCAGCTGACCTGAGCGAACGAGAGGGTGTGTAGTAATGCAGCAGCTCTGACAGGTATGGAGGGGCATGGCCATTTAGAGCTTTAAAAGTAAATAAAAGTATTTTAAAATGAATCCTGTAACGCACCGGTAACCAGTGCAAAGATGCCAAAACAGGGGAAATGTGGTCAAATTTTCGTGTACCTGTTAAGAGTCGTGCAGCTGCATTTTGAACCCTCTGAAGCTGGGAAGTACACAGATCACTAATACCAACATAAAGTGAATTACAGTAATCCAGCCGTGTGGTCACAAATGCATGGATTGCTGTTTCGAAGTGCTGTCTAGGAAGGATGGCTTTTACTTTGGCTAGCTGCCTCAAATGAAAAAAGCTGGATTTTACAACTGCTTTAATCTGAGACTCCAGCCTAAGACCAGCATCCAGCTTGACCCCTAGATTTGTAACAACTGGCCGGACATACTGAGCCAAGGAGCAATCGGACAGAGAGTCTTCAGTCGAATTGCCAAAAATCACCACCTCTGTTTTGTCTTCGTTAAGTTTCAAGAAGTTTAGGGCCATCCAGGCCTTCAAATCTTCCAAACATAGGAACAGAGACCGAAGAGAGGCTGAGTCTGCTTTCTTTAAAGGTACGTAGATCTGTGTGTCATCTGCATAACAATGAAAAGCAATCCCGTATTTCCTAAAAACAGAACCAAGCGGAAGGATGTACAACAAAAATAAAAGAGGGCCCAAAACTGAGCCCTGCGGAACACCACATGAGAGTGGAGCAGAGGAGGACCTATGTCCATCAAGACAGACACAAAAAGTACGCTTGGTCAGATAAGATTTAAACCAATCTAAGGCTATATGACCAATGCCCACCCACTGTTCCAAACGTGTGATTAAAATGTTGTGATCCACTGTGTCAAACGCAGCTGATAGATCCAACAACACCAAAACAACGCAGTCACCAGAATCAGTCGCCAAGAATATATCGTTAAAAACTTTTAAAAGAGCTGACTCTGTGCTATGAAATGATTTAAAACCGGACTGAAAAACCTCTAAAATATTATTTTCAATGAGATAGGCCATTAGCTGATTATAAACTACCTTCTCAAGAATTTTCGAAACGAAGGGCAATTTAGAAATTGGTCTGTAGTTCGCCAGGACAGCAGTATCCAAGTTTGATTTCTTAATTAGAGGCTGGACAACTGCATGTTTCAGATTTTCAGGAACAGCACCTGAGGACAGGCTACTATTCACAAGAGCAAGGATCGAAGGACCTATAGTAAGAAAAACCTCATTGAATAGTCGAGGTGGAATAGCATCGTCTGGAGAACCAGTTGGTTTTAAGTGGCTAACGACCTCCTGCAGGGAATGCAAAGTCACACATTCAAAGCTATGAAAAATAGCAGAGCAAGGCACAGTATCTACAGGGTCATGAACAGTGGGTATGATCTGGGCCCTAATAGAAGTGAACTGAAAGCAGTCTGCTCCTCAGATAAATAATGTTAAATTATTATTTTTAAATATGAATGTTTCAGCTCAATGCCCTGAGATGACTTCTGTTGTGACTTGGAGCTATATAAATAAACTTAATTTAATTTAATAGGGTTCCATGCTTCTCTGGATGCATAGAAATACTGCTGCGCTCCATTGCCTCTGCTAGCTTGGACCCTAAATAGACCCTTGTTTGACTAGCCATTAGCCCTACCTGGAGAACGACTTCTGCACTCTTCTCCATACTCTCTGCTCCATAACTCATGTCACAGCTGATAAGGCACTGATAACTATTTGACAGACCATGTCTTCAAAAATGACCAGATTATTCTTTTGACATTTTTTGATTTTGTTCTAGCAGACAGACACACGTGTGACAGACTCAAACTTAAACACAAAAAATCCATTTCACCTTCCAGAGTTTTGCAAACTTTACAGGTCTGTGTTGGTTGTAACCTAATGCTATCAATAAAAATGCATTTGATAGATGTTTGTTGTGTGGTTTCTCACTTTAACTCTGGACTATAATTTGAGGAGAAAAAAAATCCTACACAAGAAATATGTTTATATAATATTGTTTTCATGTTTTACCATAACATATTTACTGATTCAACCATTCATCCATCCATTACCTTTACCCATTTCTTTACCCCCAGTCAGGACAGAAAGATGTTACACCATAAAGAAAACAATGATTGGTTAAACGTTCACCATGATAATTACTGCAGGAAATAGATATTTTACACCAAAACGGAGCTAAAATATTTTCTTCTCGGTCAGGAAATATTTTTGTGAAGTGTGTGTGTGTGGACTCAGCCCTACCTGTCAGCCTGTGTGGACAGGGTGCACACAGCCTTGGCAGCACTGGCCTCTGTCATTAGGCTGCTGCTTTTCAGGTCCAAACCTCGCCCCATCCTGCTGCTCCCCCTCAGCAGCTCCTGGATGGACAGGGGTTGGATGACCGGCTGGCTCAGGCCGAGTTCTGCAGCATCCGCGCTGGGCTCACAGTTCGGCTCTGGGCCTTGGTCGATGCCGGCCACCTGCTGGTTCTGCTGGGTGATTGTGGTCAGGGAGGACTGCTGTGTGGAGCCATTGCTGAAGTGGGTGTGCTCCAGGGAGCTGATGTACTCTGTCACCCTGACATATTTGCAGAATGAACCACATCTGAGTGTTTTTACAACGTCATGACAAAACCAGATTAAGTACTTTGGGGTGTGTGTGTACCTAAAGACGTGCGGCCAGCAGTCCTGGTTATGGCTGCCCATCTCTAACCCCACATTAAGGATGGCGTCCATACACAACACATGAGCTGTGTGGAGACAAACTCCCTGAGGACAGCTGATCTGCTCCAGACGCTGCTCAACGTGCTTCTTCACTGAAAACAACACAAAGGATTGGCTCTACATATAAAAACACTATTCACACCCATCATGTCGAGTGTGTTGCACGTCTCAGCTACAACCACACAAATGGAAATGGAAGGTCAAAATCTGTATTAGAGACTGAATACAGTATTTAGTTTTATGTGATCAGCTAGCTGTGGTAGCCATCTTGAAATAGGTTTTTCTGAAAATAGGAATCCAATAACTGTGTTAAAAAATGATCAACTCAAATGTAATGTTTTTAAAGTTTATCAAAATATTTGACTCTAGCTTTAGTTGTATTTTATTATGAAATATATTTATATGTATATATGTTAATTTTTATTAATTTTTTTGTAACCAATTTTTAAAATGTAACTCAAGCACCTATTTCCATTTTAGCCTAATTGACAAACTACACTGACAATTTTGTTCTTAAATCTGTAAACTATCTCTGTGTTCTTGCATTTTATTTTATTTTTTTAAGTTTGTGGTTTTTCACACTGCCTTGATCCGTTTCACTACTAACCTGCATTTATTGCACATACTCCAGCCAAAAAAAAATAAAAAAAATAAAATTACCATATTTTCTGGCGTACTTGTCGCTCCGCCCTATAAGTCGCATCAGTCCCAATAATAATTGTCTAATAAAGTGGAAAATCCATAAATATGTTGCTTCGCCATATACGTTGCATCTATTATGCGTCACTGCTGACGCGTCGCGTTTGTTACACATCACCGCTGACAACCCAGAAATGTGGGCCGGTGTTGTGCCAAAAATCAATGGGCTGCAAAATGGCGGCTGCTGAAGCGTGCACGGGAGGACTTTAACAAGATTAACACTTAAAAACTTTTTTTTTTTTTCTCAAAATTATAGTACCGTAAATGTGTGTCTCAGTCTATTGTTTGCTTAATAAATGCACTTTGGTGGTCAAATCAGCTGAATTTCAAAACCTGATATGCGGAAGTAAACACGTGCACGCGACGAGTCGCTGTACAAAATTTAACAAGATAAACATCTAAACAATAATTTTTTTGCTCGAAATTATAGCAAAGGCGTTTCTCAGTCTAACGTTTGCTTTATAAATGCACTTTAATGGTAAAATTAGCTGCATTTCGCCAGGCGGTGCAGGTGTTTTGACAGTTCCAAGCAACAAGCAGAATGAGGGTGGGGAAACTATGGAAAACTAACTGTAGCACATCCAAAAAAAGCTAAGTCTGGTCCTCTGGACATTCAAAAAACAAAACAAAACAAAAAAGTAGAAACATTTCGTCTTTCGTCCGAAAGACTTCCTCAGTCTGAGATGCTGTATTCAGCTCAGTCTTATAAATAGCACCCTCTGTGGTTACTCTATGTACAGTTACTAATTAACAATGCATGTTTTTGGCAGTGATGGGAATAACGGAGTTACAAATAAACGGCGTTACAAACGGAGTTCTTTTTTTCATTAACGGGTAATCTAAGTAGTTACTATGTCTATCGTTACAACGCCGTTACCGTTACAAACACTAAATGGGGGTACGTTACTTTCAGTCTTCTGCGCGCAGGCTCTCGTGCTGTTTGTTTACGTTTTTTCCCCTTGGTGAGGGAGGGTGGAGGGGGAGGGAGCAGAGGGGAGGGAGGGTAGGAGCATAGACGTGGGAGCAGAGGGGAGGGAGGGGCGAAACAATAAGGATGATGCTGATTGGCTAAGGTAGAGTGTCAGGTAGAGGTCAGCCAATCGGTTTTGTTGTTCAGCTCACACACGCTGCTGAAACAGAAGTCTGGCAGCAATGGCGAGTCTGGAGGGAAAGTTGGCGTTTTCAAAGTGGAAATACAGAAATTACTTTACTCTCCTTGAGGTAAAAGGCAAGAACGTGCATGTGAAGTGTACATTATGTCCCGGAGCGTCTACGTCCGTCGTAATCTGATCTGATGAAGCATCAACTGCTCAGGTAATTCAGCTTTTCAGTACTGTTTTAAAAGTACTTCATATTGTGAAAATGGTTCTTTTGTTTTTAAGAAAATTCTTGAAGAACCAGTTGTGTGAGGGTTTGATTTTATTTTACACTACAAAGCACTTATTTTAACTGTTTACTTTTATTTCTAAGAAAACACTTGAACAGTACAGGGTGTACATAGAGCTGAAAACACAATTGTTATATTATTTTGTTAACCTGTATTTTGCAATGAAGAAAAAACTTGAAGTATAGTATGTCAACCAGTCATGTTCTGTTGAGGTGCTGTAATTATTTCTACTTAAAATTCGTAGATATATCTAAACTTAAACCAACCAAACAAACAATAGTTACTTTCCCTGGTAACTAATTACTTTTATAGGTGAGTAATTCAGTTACTAACTCAGTTACTTTTTGGGCGAAGTAACTAGTAACTATAATTAATTACTTTTTTGAAGTAACATCCCCAACACTGGTTTTTGGTGTGCCATAGCTAATCAACATTAGCAAACACAAAAAAGGCTAAAATGTATGTTTTACAGATATTGACCTGAAACTTTATATAATACAGAGAATTTTAAAAAAAATCTACAAATATATATTAACCACTCAAATAAATATTTATGATTTGATCAAAACAGCAATAACTAAATCATTTCTCATTACAAGATATAGTAACTGCTGTGAAAGTTAGTGGGCCACATGTATTTAGTTAGGAATGTTTTTTTTTAATATATCAAGCCCATTTTTTAATTATTAACCCAAATTACAGAATAAAACACCTACCAAAATTTATAA
This sequence comes from Garcialebias charrua, assembly GCA_038048925.1. Lineage (NCBI taxonomy): Eukaryota > Metazoa > Chordata > Actinopteri > Cyprinodontiformes > Rivulidae > Garcialebias > Garcialebias charrua. The sequence goes on along the minus strand of JBBPBX010023508.1, from coordinate 14,152 downwards.
AGCCAAACAATTTAAATAAAAGTCACAACAGAGAAATAAAAAAGGGCATTATAACTGAGATAAGATTTAAATTTCAGTATTTAAGAAAATATATTACAGTAACTAAATTGATGCCAATGCCCATTGCTTTATCTTTTTTCACCTTCGAGTATTTAGGCAGGTTGGTTTGTTGAGAACAAAATGTCATTGAGAATTATCATTCTCATGGAGTTGATCTGTTTAGCGCTCCCAACCAGACTTCTGCAACCAGTGTAAGCCTGTGTGGTTCATTACAATCCACTGGTATCAATTAACGTTGATGGATGTTGAATCAATTACAAACATGCTTCTACTAACAAAACAAGAGCAGTCATCTAAACTGTGAATGAAACATTCATCCTTTAACTCTGGAAGAACCTGCCTCTCAACATCAGACAGGCCACCTCCCTTCCTCAGTTCAAATCTCTGCTAAAACTCATCTGTTCTCGCAGGCATTTCTCACAGTGTGAGTTGATTTAGTGTTTTGGTTTGTTTTTTTTTTGTTCTGTGCTTCTATGTTTTAAATTATTTCATTAATTCTTCAGTATTATCATTAGGGTTTGGTATTTTTTAAATTCATTTGACTCCCATTGTTGTTGTTGTTAAGCACTTTGATAACAGTTTCTGTTTTAAGTGTGCTCTACACATAAAGTTGACTTGACATTAACATTGAACAACTTATAAACTTGATTTGCCTTTTGAGAAAGAAATCAATATACAACATTTAAACAAAGATGAACATTTTAAATGTCTATATTCACCTAGACACCACTATATGTCAAAATAGGTCAATTTTGAGTTGATATAATTTACTCTATGCATAAAATCAGACACTGTAATGACATTTGTGAATTCAATATTTGAACAAAAAAAACTTCATTGTTTTTCATATTTTAGGTTTCGAATCATACATTTTAGTGCAAGGGCAACTCTGAATGCGGTGCACTCAGTACCTTGCACGATGGGGTCTCCAACCTCTACCGCCTCCTTATTGTCCATCTCCTCCTGCACACAGGATGCTGCAGCCATTTGGGCTAAAGCTGATGCACAGTTGGCAGCCACACCTGAAAAAAAGGAAAACAAATAAAATGTAAAAAAAAAGAAGAAAAAAAAAAAGTAAATAACTGTGGTGCGTTTCATACATTCTTTCTAGCATTACTCCCCAGTAAAAATAAAAATCTAATATGAACCTGAGAGCTGTATATTGTTCCTTGCTTTCACTTAAAAGTAAAAAGTGGGGACTATGAAACACATGCACACA
>JBBPBX010023508.1:0-12823 GCA_038048925.1 Garcialebias charrua | reverse complement strand
ATATATATATAAATTTTTTATTTATATATATTTTATATACATATTATATATATACATATTATATATATGTATATATATGTATATATATGTATGTATATATATATATATGTATATATATGTATGGTATATGTATATATATGTATGAATTTTTCATCCTCTGTGTCACTTCTGAACACCTCCTCTTTTGGGGGGCATTTTACTTCTGTTAAGTTTTTCTCAGTTGTCTCTAAGTGAATGTTTGGCGGGGTTAGTGGTAGAGGAACAACGTACTGTACTGTTGTCAAAAGCCTAGAAGGCCCTCTCACAGCTGCAAAGGGTAATGTTTACTCTTTGGTTCATGTCAGTATGAATGAACATTTAACGCATCAAAATTATGTCACGAATAGAGAAAAACACATATATAAGTTGCTTCGAACTAAGTTGCAGGACTGGCCAAACTATGGAAAAAAGTGTAACTTATAGGTAGTCTGGAAAATACAGTAGTCTTTGCAGCATTTAACAGAACTATTTTGTGAAAACTGACTAATTACACAAAACAAACCAGCAAGGCAACAACAAGAGTGTCTAAAGATGTACATTAAATCGTGAAGTGGTCTAGGCAGATTTTTTTGACTGATCCTAAGGAAAATCTGTGGAGAGACTGAAGCTTTGAATGGCCAAGTGGCAGCCAACAAACCTGAAGGGTTTAGCATTTCTGTGAACAAAAACATTCTTGAGATGTGTGCAGACAAGGAACTCCCCATAAGAAACAAGAAAGTTCCACCCACCCAAAGCACAGCTGAGTGCAGCAGCTTTACGCAGGCCATCTAAACTCAGACAGATTGTGTCCCGCTCCCTCTGGCTTTGCTCTTTGAGCCCCTCTGCCCCCAGGATGAAGGCCAGGCCCTTGGAGCTGCCCGCCATGTGGCCCGTCAGAGGCATGGACAGCACATCCATCAGGTTCTTCCACACACTCGTGAGGATGAAGCGAGAGAACGCGGCTCCTAAAAAAATGCAAATTGTAAAATTTACAATTGTACATACGTACAAGAAATAAATGTCACAGCATTGATTTATTTTGATGCAATGAAGTGTCATCAAATCAAGGAGGAGAAGTGGTGCCAACAATGATCTCATCAAGACAGGCTCAGCAGCAGTTGCTCTGGTGTGCACGGGGCTTCAGACAGCGCAGGTGATCACAGACTCATTCCTTTACATGTGCCCTCTATCTGCACATCTGAGCTGGTTTCTCCATTTCTGTCACCTCGGAGCTTTCTTTTCGCTCTCAGCATTAACAAGAGAGAATACCTGAAGCACTGTCAGTATTTCAAAAATACTGAACCGCGTTTTGCTTTTGTTATAACAATATCATGTGACTTGCGTGTTAATTTAAAGCGTCTGTGACATGATTTTGTAACAATGCATAAAATTGCCCAACATAAATATCTTGTATCATTCAGCTATGTTCATTTTTGCAAACAAAATGATAAATCAATTTAATTTTGGTTTAAAAGTGATTTTAAACTTCGCGCCGTGTTTATTCACGGGAAATCCGATTACACGCGAATGCAACATCTGTGACGTAGTATCGGGCAGAGGGCTCTGGTATGGTTTTACATATTAATGGCGGACAATTTAAAACCCGACGAATTTAGCAATCGAAGTGAAGATTTGAGCTATTTGTCTTCAGTTTGGGAAGCAGAAAGTTAGATGAACAAAAAACAGCAGGTTCTAATTTAGGTCTGCACCCGTATTTATTTGAGTCTTACCTTTTCAGGAAGTGAGGGAGCTCCGAGGGGGGGCAGCTTTATTTATACCATTCTTGACAAAGTATTTCATCTTTTGGGAAAGTGAAAAGGCTCACTTGTTCACTGATGATATTAGAACACTCAAATGCGACACAACGTAAAGGCATTATTCAAGTTTTAAAAAAATAAATATGCGATCTGCAGAGAGACGCAGACTGACAAGCCCAATTCTACGTCACAGATGTTGCATTCGCGTGTCATCGGATTTCCCGTGAATAAACACGGCACGAAGTTTAAAATCACTTTTAAATCAAAATTAAATTGATTTACCATTTTGTTTGCAAAATCGAACATAGCTGAATGATACAGGATATCTATGTTGGGCAATTTTACGCATAGTTACAAAATCATGCCACAGACGCTTTAACTCACTGTTAAAGGTATTAAAAACCAATGTCTTTCCACAAACGTGATTCATTAACAAATCATTTTTATTTTGACAAGATTTATTTATTCAAAGAGCTTGATTTTCCAACCCTGCACTGATTAGATTAAACAGGTTTATTATGAGGACAATAGAGCCGAGTTCTGAATTTATCATATCAAATTTGTTTCGATTTTCTGATTCTGCTTGTAACAACAGCTGTACGTTAACTTTCCCATCAGCTGTGGACTTGTTCATCTGTGCAGCACTTTCAAAACTGGAACACCTGACCATGCTACACGTTTCTGTGGTCTGTCTGTGATGAATGTACAGTAAGCTCAATAGTTTTGCATCTTAAACACGACAAATGTTCGGCATCAACCTCAGGATCAGACAGCTCCAGTTAGGACGGCTGACAGCAGCTGAATCTTTGCAGACCAGAACTCTAAGTTAGCATCAGCGACTTTATTTTGAGTTAGGTAGTCCAGGGAAGCACAGGGAGTAGAGGAGTTTATCTGTTAACAGAAGAGCTGAACACAGCACCTCAGACTGAGGAAGTCTTTCGGACGAAAGACGAAACGTTTCTACAGTTTTTTTGCTTTGTTTTATTTTGTTTTTTGAATGTCCAAAGGACCAGACTTAGCTTTTTTAGATGTTAACAGAAGTGTTTTTTCACAAGGCAACTGTGTCAAGTCACCAATTTAATTACATGTAGAAACCAATAAATCCAATACTCCAGTGACGAGTTACTGACCTGCCATCACGATGTCACTTCTTGCCTTCTCACAGCTGAGTGGTGATTGACTGGACGGCCTCCTGATCAGCTGACCTCCAGCTGCACTGCTGCCCAGGCTGTCCACATCTGCAAAGAGAAGAGGACCAGAGAAGAAGAGGACAGACGGAGGAAAATTAATTAAAATAAAATTGAGCAGTACTAAAAACCATTTTGAAATCTCTACTCGACAAGAAATTCTTTAAAAATAAACACGTTTCATCTACAAAAGCTGGGTGTAGCAAACATTGAACCGGGGTGCCCCCAAGGACCATTTGAGGTGCCCTCGGACCTGTTCTAAAAATAGCATAACTCACTAAGCTGCATTTAAAATGTAATTTCATTCAGTTGTTATTCTTTTTTTTGTATTTATATACTGTATATTTTATAATGTCTATCTTAAAAATAAGTTCTTAAAAATATGTTTATTATACATTTTTTTCAATGTAAAGTATGATTTGTTATTTCCGAAGAGTTTATCAAACTGGTGCCCTTTGTATGACTCCGTACCCACGAAGTTGCTCTCAGTTTCAAAAAGGTTGGTGATCCCTGACTTAGAGTGTTGTTACTGTGTAAATATTCATGATTTATTTCTAACTTGTTTTTAAACAAGTTCAATAATTCCCAAGATTTCTTCCAAAAAAATCAAGACTTTAAGAATTACATTTATTAAAATAAATGAAAATTATTCAAGTGCCTTGATTTGAGATCTGAAATCTTATAAATAAAAACAATAAAAATGCAGAACACCACAATTTTACATAAAGGGGATTTTTACTAGCAAAAATATAACAGACACGCCCACTGTTGTGGGCGTGTCTGTTATATTGTTGTCCCAGGAATTGTAACAGTCATTTCCCTCGCTCATCCTACAGGATGAGCGAGGGATGCCAAAGGAGCGACGTTGTTCTGATGGTTGTTGGCTTTTCACTCCAGTTTCACTCCCGCTCCCGTCAGAGATACCTGTGGTTGCACCTGGTCACTGAACCATTAAGCTGTTTGCTGTTGGGACTGGAAGTTACTGGCTTGGAGTGTGTTTATGGTTTTAGATATTAGGGTTTGTTCTTGGGTCATAGGGCGAGGGGGGGAGGCCCAAATCTGACGGTCAACTGCCGGCTGGATTGGGGCTGCTCCCTCTTTGTTTGTTTTGACCGGGGCTCCCAGTGTTCAGGTGATTGATGATTAAAGTTTTGTCTACAGTGTACAATCGTCAGAGCTTCATGTTGTGCATCCTGCCATTTACTCCTGGACTTATCAGGAACACAACATATCTGGGGGCTCGTCCATTGTCAGCGTGGCTGTTGACGGTTTGCTTGCAGCACATCAGTGTGGGTGACGGGTTCGTTCACACCCTTTGTTAGTGAGGCGTGTCATCATCTTGTGTCAGGTTGCTGTGGTGACGTGTGGCTGCGCAGCTGAAGCACAGGATAAGCCATGAGGTTGTTGTTCTTTTTGCGACAGTGCATAATTTTATAATTTGGTGTCTATAAGGAGTTTATTTCCCTCCTCTATTTGTTCTTTTGTGTGCTCCACTTCCTGAACAGAACAGAGTTCAACGTGGAGAATTTTGCAAATCAGCCAACTATCGAGAAATCTGATCACTGCACAAAAAAGCAGCTGTTGGCAACTGTTTCTCATTTTTGTTTCTCTCACCCACCTGGATCAGAAAGACTCCTACATCCGTATGCTCTTTGTGGACTTCACATCTGCCTTAAACACCATGATCCCCCAAACTCTGATGGACAAACTATCCACACTTGGACTAAGCCCCTCCATTTGTAACTGGGTCCTAGACTTCTTAATAAACAGACCACAGTCAGTGAAGATCCACAACCTCTCCTCCTCCACCATTACCCTCAGCACTGGCTCTCCTCAAGGATGTGTGTTGAGCCCCCTTCTGTTCACTCTGCTCACATATGATTGTGCAGCTACCCATCCAGGTTGTCATATTGTAAAGTTTGCAGATGATACAGCGGTGGTGGGATGCATCACAAACAATGATGAGTCCAGCTACAGGCAGGAGGTGGAACACCTGGAGAGCTGGTGCAAAGAGAATAACCTTCACATGAATGTGAAGAAGACAAAGGAGATGATTGTGGACTTCAGAAGGAACAAACAAACCCACACCCCACTGAACATAGGTGGATCAGTGGTGGAAGTGGTCTCCAGCTACAAGTACTTGGGTGTACACTTGAATGATAACCTCAGCTGGAGCAACAACACCACCAGCCTGATCAAGAAAGGTCATCAGAGACTCTACTTCCTCAGACGGCTGAGACGAGCTGGTCTGAGTAGCCCAGTCCTCACCTCCTTCTACAGGTGTGCAGTGGAGAGCATCCTGTGCTCCAGCATCAACGTGTGGCATGGGGGCTGCACAGTTGCAGAAAGAAAAGCTCTGCAGAGAGTGGTGAAGGCTGCACAGAGGTCTGTTGGAGTCAGTCTCCCCACCATCACAGACATTTACACTTCGAGATGCAGGAAAAGAGCCACCTGCATCATGAAAGACCCCACTCACCCAGCACACACACTCTTTGCCCCACTCCCCTCAGGACGGAGGTTGAGGAGCATCAAATGTAGAACCACTAGACTGAGGAACAGCTTCTACCCTGAGGCTGTTAGACTCATGAATAAATAAATAATAAGAATAATCACTGCGAAATATCACATCATGCTGATGCTGATCTGTTTTCTTGTTGCTGTGTTCATCTGTGACCATCTGCTCATAAAGACTCATGTTCGTGCTGCTGTTTGTAATGATGTTTTTCTATTACTCTAGGGCTTAGTGTATTTCTAGTTGGATGTTTTTCTTAGTTCATATCCTAGATGTTATTACTGTTTTTCTCTTACATTTTGTTGTTGGATGTAACTGGGACCCTGTGTACATAATCTCATTTCATCACATGTACTACATGCGGTGCAAATGACAATAAAGACTCTCTGACTCTGACTCTGATTTTTTTGATTTTGGTGTAAGAAAGCAATGAAATCTGAGATTTTCTCTGCTCTGACCAAAGCTGGTTTTCCCTCAGATGAGTCCTGATGGTGTTTCTCAGGCTGAAGAGAGTGAAAAATCCTCATCTGATTTGAATTTAACGGTAAATTAAAAGTTGAAATCTGATGCCTGGCTCTTAAGCGAAAAAGAGTTGGATAATGAATTTAAACTTCGAAAACTGGAGCTTGAAACTCAGATGGAGGTTTGACTCAAAGAGCTTGAGCTGAGTGGTTCATGTCGGCTTCTTCTGAGTTTGATGTGTCCGAGTGCATCCGTCTGCTACCAACTTTTTCTGAAAAAGATGTTGACAAATATTTTGTCCTGTCTGAAAGGGTGGCTACGACGTTAAAATGGCCTAAGCAGGTGTGGCCTTTATTGTTGCAGTGTGTGTTCACAGGTAAAGCTCAGGAGACGTATGCGCACGTCAGCACATTTAAATTGCAACAACAGACATAAATACAGGATGTCAATATACTTAGTCTGTGGCTCTTAGCTTAAAAATGTAGTTTCCAGCTTAGAATTTGAGATAAGAGAGGTTTAAGAGGAATGGGAAGAGGTTGGAGAGGTTTAAGAGGAAGTTATTAGTCTTGGATTATGATAACATGAAAGCAACCGTGCTCAGGGCATACGAGTTAGTGCCAGAGGCTTATAAGCAAAAGTTTCACCATGTAAGCAAAACTGACAGTCAGTTATGTTGAATTTACTCACAAAAAGGATGTCCTTTTTTATCGCTGTGGTATTGCACAAGACATAAAATGTTTTGATCAATTATATAGGATATCTAGGGGGTCAGTATTAAACTAACACCCTTTACCTTATTTAATTACTTATTCAGATTGAAAAGTATTTCACGGATTATTTTCTTTTTGAGTTTACCCAATATTTCTGTGATCATAATGATGGATCATAAGACAGAAGCCATAGAGTGACAATGAGACGTTAACTTTAGTTTGGTATGCCAAAGACACTACCATTTATTTAAAATAAATCAACTAAAATTAACACCATTACACTTGATTGACTGATTTCACGTTTCTTGCAATTTAACACGTCAGCACATTTAAATTGCAACAACAGACATAAATACAGGATGTCAATATACTTAGTCTGTGGCTCTTAGCTTAAAAATCTAGTTTCCAGCTTAGAATTTGAGATAAGAGAGGTTTAAGAGGAATGGGAAGAGGTTGGAGAGGTTTAAGAGGAAGTTATTAGTCTTGAGTAAGTTACCAGAAATGACACTTCCCATCAGATTTCTGCTGAATCCCAGGTACGTTTGTAAACGGACCCATTACCTTTTAAGCCAACAGCCTGGTAAGAGAAGACCTTAGCCTTTCAGATGCACAGAGTCCTTGAAGACCCGTACGTCTGAACGGGTTATTCGTTTACTTTTCAACGTCTCCTGGGTCCGCGTTGATCATCAGAAAATGCGTCAGCTCCTGTTTTTTTTTTGGCTCAAGATAACTTATTCCAGAAAGGAATAAACAAAGTTCTGAGCTTACGCCGGTTCGAAGTGGACTGATAACAAGCATGTTATTAGCCCTTACTGAAGAACGAAGGTCCTTGGCTCTTGACTAAACGTCCGACAGCTTGAAGAGAAAGTTCACATCTCCTCTTCCTTACAGGAACTAGTGTCCATTCAAACTCTGAAGCGTTCCGGGAAGCAAAACACTTTTCTAAAGTGTTGAGATTAGAACACAGTTTCCTCATTGGTCCGTGGACCAAGCGAGGAGAGTTAGAGACACGTCAAAGAGTTCACTTTCACGTTATCAGAATTCAAGGTGAGATTCAGGAGCAGAAAGAAATGTTTAGAGGAGGCAGAGAGTGCTGGAGTCATTCTCATGAAAACAACGGATTAACTATCTTGGTGGACAGGTGTGTCTACAGGTGGACAAGTGTGTCTGTAGGTGGACAGGTGTTTCTGCAGGTGGACAGGTGTGTCTGCAGGTGGACAGGTGTTTCTACAGGTGGACAGGTGTGTCTGTAGGTGGACAGGTGTGTCTACAGACGTGGCTGAGAGTGGACGCGGGCGCGCTTTGCTGCCGCTACTCATCGGCAAACTTTTGACTTTTATTCGACTTTTTCCGCAAATTTTGCTTTTTTGGTGCAAATAATCTGCCTTCAATCCAGCTTTTACCACACTGTGATTGTGTGCTGTCAAGTCGAGTGAGGCTGGCTTACCTGTCGAACACCAACTGGGTTTGTGGCCTCGTTTGACTCCTCTGCCTCACGATGTGGATTAGTCATTTTTACGCGTGGTTTTTCCTCGCTTGGACTTTCCTGCTACTCCTCACTGAACCTGTAGCAGGTCTTCTACAATACTCAGTTGATGAGCTTCTTCGGCTGCGTTGGCACCATCCCAATCCTCCGCCAGCGATGCTGCGTCTCCACCCAGACATCGCTTTTCTGCCCCGCCGGAGATATATCCACCGTGGGTCTCGTCGGAACTTCCAGCTCGACAGGTCGAAACCCATCCACTCCTTCTGGACCAACAACCGTCGAACTGCCAGGAAAGCCACCCGGTCTTCAGATCGCAACATGTNCTGAAGAACGAAGGTCTTTGGCTCTTGACCAAACGTCCGACAGCTTGAAGAGAAAGTTCACATCTCCTCTTCCTTACAGGAACTCGAGGTTTCAGGAAAAACTTAGAACCCTTAGTAGAGTATCTGAGATCAGTGACTTGTGCCTCCCCGATTGGTTCAAAAGAACCAGTCGAGGAGTTCACTTGACTTGCTGTTATCAAGAGTCAAGGTTACAGCCAGAAGCAGAGAGAAATGTTTAGGAAAAAGACAGACGCATAGACTCCAAGAGGTAAAATACTTGGATTAGCGTCTTAACACTTCTAAACAAATCTGAAAAGCACAATTTGACATAAAATTCAACTCTGACACCATTATATGGTCAAGTAACACAGTAATGCTTCACATTAAAAATAACACAGCATAATAGCACATGTGATCATAAGACATATTGTAAATTACAACACTGCTCATGAATAAACATAGGTGATGCTCTAATTATATTTGTATTAGAACAAAATCAAAGATAGAAATAGTGTCTTTTTGAGCGAATCTGTCCTTTGATTCAAACTAATAAAATAAATTGTGTTAAATGTCTGGTTACTGAAAGGGTCAGTGAAAAGCATCACTGAAGAGTTCAAAACACTTCAGTTTGACCCTGGGTAGGTTCACTACAATTACGTGATCTGATCCTAATGGAAGAGTTTAGAAGTTGTTCATATGAACAGATTGCAACTTATATCAATGAGCAAAAAGTAAGTGAAGTTTCTAAGGCAGTTGTACTTGCAGATGAGTACGTTTTGACTCATAAAGTTGTGTTTGAGAAGCAGACAAACTTGGAGCAGTGCAACGCCCCTGCCGTGCACTCTGTGGGATCTGACATGAAGATGGAGCATGGTCCAGAAAAGGGAGCAGGTAAGATCAAGCCCGTTTGGGCTTATTGTAAAAAACCTGGTCACATTCAACCCAACTGTTTCCTGTTTAATTAATAGAAAAGGTGGGTCTTCTAAAGCGGCCACGTTGGTGAGAACATCACCGGTGCCTATCACCTGCAATGTTGGAAGAAACGATTTGGAAATTTACTCACCATTTATTATGAAGTGCGAGGTCTCTCTAGCAGGTAGAGTGAAAGTGCTGGTTACTATTTTGAGAGACACAGCAGCTTCCAGATCCATTATTTTAAACAGAATCTTGCCTTTGTCTGATGAAGCAAACTTATGAATGGGTGCAAGGCTTTGGAAGTAATTTTGCTAATACTCCCCTGCATCGTATTAATTTAAAATCAAAGTTTGTGTTTGGTGACGTCGTGGTGGCAGCATGTCCTGCCATTCCAGTTAAAGGCATTGACTTTCTTTTAGGGAACAATTTGGACGGAGGCAAAATCCTGGTTGATCCAAAGGTTACATTAGCCCCGGTGATTTCAGAGAGCTCAGATGAGCGGCAGGATAAAATTCCCGGTGCATTTCCTGTGTGCACAATTATGCGCGCCAAGGCACAGAAAAAACGTGTGCACTGCAGTGGCCCCTGCGATAGATGAAGCTTATTGTCCTTGGTTACTCATGACCCAGGAGAAATTTGACAGTCGGCCTGTCTCAGAGGCCGGCGGGGAGTCAGATTCAGATAAGCTTTATTGTTGATTTTCTTCAGGCAGACATAATAATAATAATTAATTCAATTTATAACGCACTTTTCATTACTGAAAATCTCAAAGTGCTACACATATATTGAATGCTACACACATTCATAAACCGGTGGCGGCAGACTACCATGCAAGGTGCTTTCCAGTCCTACCGGGAGCAACTCAGGGTTAAGTGTCTTGCCCAAGGACACAACGACACATGGTGCGGGTCCCGGGAGTCGAACCGCCAACTTTCCGATCGGGAGACGACTGCCATTACCACTACACCACGGCCGCCCATATTTTGTTGACATATTTTGTTCTTCAGCCTTGAGTCCATCTGGACGTTCTGTTTCCAAAATGGCCTAATTGTGGGAATCCATTCCACTGATCCATGCTATGAGTCTCCCTCAAGGTCGAACCCACCATGCTGACAAGTCCCAGAAGCCGCAGGTGGCCTGTGATTCTGTGTTCTGTGTGTTCAGTTATGCAGATAGAACCTTTCTAGTTTCTAGGAGTATACTTTTTTAGCTGCTCTGAAACACAGTAGTTGACATTTTGTACCAGTAGAGGAGACAAAGCTACCACGTTATGCTTGTAGGGCTACTGGGTTTTTGTCTTTGTTTGTTTCCTCATGTTTCCAGTTCAGCTCTCAGTGTTTCCCTCCTTGTGTTCAGCCCTTGTCTCACCTGTGTCTAATGTTAATCACTTTACATTTTCATCTTTCAATCACTTCTTGGTCTGCTGCCCTCATACATCTCCTCCTACATGTCTCTGCGTGAGTGCAGCTACAGTGTGCGCTCTCAGGACATGATTACCTGCAGTGTTCCCTCAGTGAGGACTGAACTTGGAAAAAGGGCCTTCTCCTACTCTGCTCCTGCTTCCTGGAATATCTTACAAAAAGATCTGAAGCTCTCGGCCCTGACCTCTCTAAATGGTTTTAAGAATCTTTTGGAATCCTGGCAAAAACCATTGCAGATATGTTCTTGTTTTTGATTTTGTACATCTACCTTGTGGTGTTTTGCTAGTTTTGATACTTTGCATTTCACTTTGTATTTCTCTCTTATGTTTTTCTGTTGTTTGTTGTTTAAGGAAATTCTATCATTGCTGTTCATCATTCTTTAGTTTGTAGCAGGTCGCTTTTGTAAATGAGCCCTCGAGGCTCAATGAGAATTACCTGACTAAATAAAGGTTGAATGAATGAACTGCAGGTGTCTGTCATTTGTTCCTCTCAGTCTGTGCATATATTCAGTTCCTCTGCGTTTTGTCGTTGTCTCTGGATTGTCCTTATGGTGTGTTTCTGCCTTCTGTCCTGTTCCCTGTTCTCTCTGTAAGTAAGCTGCCCTGTCAGTCTTTTGCTTTTGGAAAATAAATATTGTTTAACTTTTACTCTCGAGTCTGCCGTCATCCTCCTGCACGTGGGTTCAACACACCAGTTGGCAGAACCTGATAATGCTCATGCGCCATCACAAAAATCATCCATGATGTGGCAGCTGACAAGGTGGCTCTCAACTGGTGACAAGGTGGGATAAAGTAGACAGAAGTGGGTACAAAGCAGATGGAGATGGGTACAAAGAAACTTATAAGTACTGTAAGTGCTATATTTTGTCATCATATGTTCCCATTCAATGACAAAATTGGTTCTCTGCACTTAGCCCATCACAACTGGGATACACGCAGGTGGAGCAGTGGGCAGCTATTGAGCATCTGAGGAGCAATTGGGGATTAGGTGTCTATAGGGTTTAATTTGTAAACCGATCGATGCCGGAACGCTAATAGTGGATGGACCGACGAGGAGAGGTGGGGGTGGTCTGGGGGTCCTCCCTCAGAATTTTTTGAATAAATTAGATGCATTTTCCTTCATTTTGGTTTATTTTAACGTGTTGTTAAACATCTATGTTAACCTACATTTGTAAACACTCCGCTTCTGTCAAGCAGCCTACACCCCTCCCTCTTATTTGACGATTCTGAGCCCAAGCAGCTCAGGGGCCGGACATCCAGCAATTAAAGTAATTATGTAAAAACCCAAGTGTTACAATGACCTGTTACTTTCAAAATGTGTTTGTTTTATTGTATTGAATCATAAATGCAATAATCAGAAACCAAACCCAGATCCCGCCCTCAATAAAAATGATGAACTCATTGGTGGGCCGGACTGAAGTCACCCGCGGGCTGAAAGTGGCCCGCAGGCCACCAGTTGAATAGCCCTGGTCTATACTTTTCTATGTGAAGGACTTTGGATTCTATTTATGTTTAAAAAGTACTACAGTATATAAATAAATAGTCAGGTGTCTCCTCACCTGTAAGCATGATGATGAGCGGTAATGTGCAGTCCTCTGGTGAGCCCCAGTATCCAGCCTCAGCCAGCAGGCTGTGCTCTAAAACCTGGTGGTAAAGCTCCTCAACCCATGTTTGGGACATTATCACAAGGACTCCGCTGCTTTGGATCAGATGCACAAACTCCTTCTGCAGAAAGAAAACAACAATATTCATCTATGTTCAGACTTGTTGGGTTTGATTGATTTTCTCCCACATTATGCTCACCAGACTGAGGGCAAGTGGAAGCTCTCGTTGTCTGTAGTAGTCACAGCCGCAGAGCTTCAGGTTGAGCAGCAGAGTGTAGTACGACACCAGATAGAGACCATCTGCGTTCATCAAAATCTGGCAGCTCAGACTGTGACCTGCTTCAAAACAGAGTTGGAGTGTGTCATACATCAGGACTCTATTTCTGTGAAGTTTTACTTCATGAAACAAAGCTGTGGTGAACTGCCCCC
>JBBPBX010023507.1:15125-28320 GCA_038048925.1 Garcialebias charrua | reverse complement strand
ATATATATATGTATATATATATATATATATATATGTATATATGTATATATATATGTATAGATATATTTTTTTTTTCTTGTCCAAATTTTGGACAATTGCAGTGGGCCAATCAAAAAGCCCAACGGATCATATATGGCTGTGGTTTGCCCATGCCTGGTATAGAGCGCAGATGACAACAGAAACCCATGTGAGTTCAGATGACTACAGTAACCCGTTTTGAGTCCAGAGAGCAGACGGCTACAGAAGCACATCAGAGTCCACGCTTAATGCTATTCTCATGGTAAAACCTGTCCAACTGCCTTTTGTCAATAAAATATGACCAGAGTCTAAAAGTCTGGGGTGAGAGGCGGCGGGTGATATGCATTCATTTAAAGAATGCCCATTTTCTTGTAAGTTTCTGCCCACTTTCCTCCACCTTCTTTCTGCTTCTCAATCTTGCTCTGTAATTGTTGAGTTGTAAATTCCTACACAGTCGATGGTAAGTGATTGTTTTTGAAAGCTCACTGTGGCTGGCCTAGGTTCATCAGCTGCTTTTCAGCAGACTTCTTTAGCTGCTGATGACTTATTGATGCCATATCATATTGACTTATGACTTGTTGGAGGGAGGTTGTCACACACGTTTGTCTGCCTGACTCAGGAAACATCCTGAGCCTTGACAAATTCTGGCCCATTACAGCTTTCAGTTATCGCTCTCCCCTCATCTCCTGTCCACACTCCCATTTTCCTCCCTGCATCCTTGTTTTGTTCTGTTCTCGTCCGAGGCAGGGGTGAAGTAATTTGGTGTTTTTGCATTTGTTACTCCTCAGGCTCGTTTTCTGGTGCCACCTCAGGAGTTGAGCCAAAGCAGAAGAGTGGTGGTATCACACAATGTAGACAAAACCTTGAAAGAAGGTAATGCATCATCTTTGCTCTCTATATATCCTTTCAAAGTCAAATATGGTTAATTTATCCGTTCATCCATCCATTATCTTTACCCGCTTCTTCTTTTATAATTTTAAAATTAAATGTAGCGTTTTTTTCAAAGAAGTTAGGCAACTTTTTTGTGTCCAGTTATTACATCTTATGAAATGTTAACATCTTAAGTAAAAAAAAAAAAAAAAAGGGAATTGTGGGAGGTGCTTCTGCAGCTACTGGCCTAAATTTCAACATACATCAAGTTTTTCATTAAAACAGAAAAGTCATTGGAAACTTACTTTTGCAACAATCTACCATAATTGCTGGTCTATAGAACGCACCTGACTGTAAGTTGCACATACTGAATTTAAAATGAAACACAATTTTGTACATAAGTAAGACGCACTGGTGTATAAGCCATGGTGTCTACAATTTAATATCAGAAACTGTACAGAAACTCCTGGTGGAGTGTTTAGTACAAGAATGAACTGCCAGATGGTGTTTCATAGATGTTGGTTTGCCTTCAACACACACACAGACAGCTGATTTTCACAGGACTTCATGATGCTTCGCTCTCTGACTCATGGGTAATGGTAATCTGCTATGGGAAATAACCATTCAACCTACAGAATGAACACAAACCAGTCTAAGAACACACAACCAGTAATCACTGGAGAAAATGGTGCTAAACACTTACGTAACCAAAATTACAAAAACATTAATATACTGTACTTTCTGCCCTTTAAGTCGCTCTGCCCTATATGTCGCATTAGTCCAATTATGTCCAATAAAGTGGAAAAATCCATAAACATGTCGCACTTCCATATATGTTGCATCTATTATGTGTCACCGCTGACGCGTCGCTTATGTTACGCGTCACGGTAGGACTTTAACAAGATTATTATTAACAAGCAGCGAGCGGATATGTTTCATTTCTTTAAAATTTAACAAGATAAACACCTAAAAAATATATTTGTTTGCTGACATTATAGTAAAAGTGTTTCTGAGCTTAACGTTTCCTTAATAAATGCACGTAACGGTCAAATCTGCTGGATTTAAATTGTTTCACTTTGACGGCCTTCCAAACGGGTACTCCAGTTTCCTCCCACAGACCAAAAACATGCATATTAGACTGATTGGTAACTCTAAATTGTCTCTAGGTGTGAGTGAGAGAGTGAATGATTGTTTGTCTCATTTGTCCCTACTGTATGTGTCCCTGTGATGGACTGGAGACCTTTCCAGGGTGTCCCCCGCCTCTCATACAGTGATAGTCGGACATGGGCACCAGTGAACCCTGCGACCCGAAAAGGAAGAAGCGGGTACAGATGATGTATGTATGGATGTACCAGTAACATAGGCTACGTACAGTATGGTAAATGTTTTTTTTTCTTTATAATAATAATAATAATAATAATGAATTCAATTTATAACGCACTTTTCATTAATGAAAATCTCAAAGTGCTACAAGGTGCAACAAAATTAAATGTCAATAAAACAAGTAAAAAAACAAGTAAAATCAATAACAATATCAACTAAGATCAAAAGTAGAATCATGAGGAGGTAGAGTATGCTCGGTCGAAAAGAAAGGTCTTCAAGCCACTCTTTCTGAACATGACTTGTAAAAAAATCAGATGGAATTTTCTGCTATCCATGTTTGGGTGAAAAGTGAAACTTTGTTTCTTTGTAGTCAGGAGGGAGCTGCTGACACAGAGTTGTCCATGCTCTGATGGACAGTCCTATTCATTTCATAAATCTAACACCATGATGGTCCAATGCTAAAATCTTCATGTTGTTTTTGGAGACAATCTTTTTTTAGAATAGAATAGAATATATCTTTATTGACCTTGACATTGCACCGGGGCACAAAGACAAAGTAATTGATTACGCACATCCGTCTTAGGATAGGGACAGCGCACGAAGTCGCAGCAGTATAAAACCGCGCCACCACAATCAACAGATATGGAAAAGGGAATAGACACAAACAGGTAGGAACGTGGTATTCAAAAAAAGAATCTATCACAATTTGCCAATAGACACTCCATGATAAAGTCCAAAAAAACTCTACCAGCTTAGCACATTTAGACAGGACAAGATGCATTTATGACGACAGGCGGGAGGTAAAAGTCTGTGAGTAACAGCTCCAGATAAGAACAGTTCGCAGGTCTCACAGCTCGGCTCCTTCTGAGAACGCACACACAGAGACCTCTGGGGGGGAGGGGGAGGGCAGCGGGGCCCTTCAGCTTCCCAGCTCAGGAGAAGATTTGTAGACAGCCTTCAGTCCAAGGCCAGAGACCAGATTAGATTAGTTGCTTTATTTTTTCAGTCAGGCCACAGTGTTCTTTTACTGCAGTCTTTAAGTCCAGGTGCTGTTTCTGGGTCCAAATCGCCGAATCGAGAGAGGTTCCGAGCTAAAAGATCCTTCCATATGTGCCCTGTTTTAATCCGGACGGCTGTAAACGAGTTCCACACACCGCAGGTCCGCGGCAGCTACCGCTTCTCCCACCGTGTGGTTCAGCCCGCACAACAGCTGGGAAGGTCATAGCCCGGATCAAAGCACTTTCGCTGAGCGGAAGACTCGCCAGCACGCCGATTCGCTGCGGTCCTCCTCAGCCTTCAGTGGCAGGAACAGCCACCAGTATCCCAATAATCCACAGAGATTCCACGTCCCCGACAGAAAGAGCGGACAGTTACATTAGCCTGCTCATCGAGTCCATAATGTAGCTCACCGCATGCGTGTCGAAAGGGCGCCCTGGCTCTCACTGGCCAGTGCGCTTCGCGGAAATTTTTGTTATCGATATTCGGAATCTGCACCCCTGCCATCTGCGTTCACCCAGTCTCCATCCCCTCACCGTTTCAGATTTTTTTTTTTTAACAGGGGAGGGTCCTCATGACTCAGTGAGAGTACGGTACTTTATTGGTCATTCAGGCTGAAAGAGTGGGGTTATGGGTAAAATATGTTTTTCTCAGTTAACCATTTTAGCTGTTTTAAAAAGACTTCATCATGCCGAGGAGCCACAACAAACACAGTCTTATAAATATCACCTTCCCATTGTGGGTCAACCAGTTTGATGTTGATAAGATGGTTTCTAAACTGACCTTTTGATTCATAAACTGTTCAAGAACAGTGAATCAAGCTGTTTTCAGTCATTGTGCTAAAACTATCCTGAACTGTATGTAAGTGTCACAGTCCTGAACTCAGAATGGACGTGTACGAGTTTGGATGTTCTTTCTCTGCATTCCAAGAGGATTGTAGAGAAAACCAACATTTTACACAGCTGTTAGAGACTCACTGATAAAAGAAGACATCTTTTTTTTTCATCTGTCACTCCTACAGCACATCTCACCACTGTCTTGCTGTCCTTATGTGTCCTGCTGTCTTCATACATGTCCTGTACCATTCTAACATGTCCTGCTGTCCTCTTGTCATATGATTTTTTTGAAATCCACAAAGACACAGGAAAGTTCTTTATGACCCTCTCTATACTTCTCCATCAACATCCTCAAAGCAAAGATGGTATCTGTGGTGCTCTTTCTTGGCATGAAACCATACTGCTGTTCACAGTTACATCTCATCTCATGCTACGTTCAGACCGAATACTTTTTGAGCGGCCAAAAAGCGCGAAAAAACGCCTCAAAGTGAACGCACTGGACCCAGTGGTGTTCAGATCGGAAGGTGAAGCGGCGGCGGCGGTGGCGGAGGGGTGTGGGAGGAGTTAGCAGAGCTTAAACTTGCTAAACGTGAAAAGTTCACAATTCAAAACTTACCCGATATCCCGACTTCCTCACTGGCACTCCGCCAAGCAAGGTCCTTTTTATTTATTTTAACTTTGCGGGTTGTTTCCGTGTCTCACAAACAATACGTCACACAGTTGCGCAATACCCGCCCCCTCGTTACCGCGTCACATAGCTGACTCTCCCTCTCTCCTCCCCCGACTCTCCCTGATTGGTTGACAGACGCGTTGAACGGCGAAATCTTCGGCATTTTCAAGGAGAGCTGTGGAGGCTGCCGCAGGCACCGCATGCACGGAAAACGCTCAGACGCCCCTTCCGCACCGCTCAAAATGGACGTGACGCGACGCCCGACCCCTGGAGGGACCTGGAGGCACGTCCCCCATTGACTTTGCATGTAAACCGGCCGCTCCTGCAGCTCAAAACGCGTTTGGTCTGGACGTACCATAAGTCTTGCTTCCACAACTCTCTCCCAGATCTTCATTGTGTGGCTCATCAACTTAATCCCCCTGTAGTTGCTACAACTCTGTACATCACCCTTGTTACTAAAAATGGCCACCAAATAAACGGTCCAGATGACCTGACTGAACATTGTTGGATTTTTACCTGGATTATTGAGCATGAACTTTGATGCCACCAGCACACTTCTTCTCCTTTCTTCAGTGATTTTCTCACTCTAAAATATACCATTGGATATTTGAGTCAAAAACCTCACTGCCTTCTCTCCAAGACATTTCCAAACCTCCAATGCAATGTCATCAGGTCCTACTGCTTTTCCCTTCTACAATCTTTTGAGAGCTTTCTGGACTTTACCCTCACTAATCTTTCACACTTCCTGGTCCACAGTTTCTTTCTTTTTCATTCTCTTCATTCATTAGCTTCTCAAAGTACTCCTTCTATCCTCCCATCACAATCTCCTCACTTGTTAGAACATAATCATTCCTATGTTTAACAAGCCTAACCTGCTGCACATCCTTTCCAGTCTGATCCCTCTGTCTTGCCAATCATTACAAGTCCTTCTCACCCTCTTTAGTGTCCAGCCTCCCGTACAACTCATCATACACCTTCTGCTTTGCCTTTGCCACCTCCCTCTTTGCTCTACATTGCATCTTCTTATATGCCTGTCTCCTTTCTTCACTGTCATGTTTCTTCTTGGCTAACTTCTTTCTTTGAGTATCTTCCTGCACTTCACTATTCCACCACCAGGTTTCCTTATCATCCATTCTCTGTCCAGTTGACACATCAAGTACCTTCCAATCCTGCCTGTCTCTAATCACTGTTGAGTTTGTTCTCTGGATATTTAACTAAAACTTGATGTGGTAGTAGCTGAGCGTCATCCACCACACATACTGCAAGTGTTTTTTTATTTTGCAAGATTATTGCTTAAAACTTAAGCATTACCATTTTTTCTCTAAGCAAAATAATTCATGAACCATTTCACAGCGGTTTCAAAAAGTAATCTTTGAATGAGCATCAACAGCTTTTGGAGTAAATCCATTTTAAGATGGCTGCCATAGCCAGCTGATATTAGCCAGCACACAAAGGGACTAGAACTCAGTTAATTTCACACACTAATATTTGAGCTGGTGGTAACTGAGAGTCTTATTACATATTCTAAGCATGAGATTGAGTAAAGGTTTAATCAAAATGGCTACAAATCCATCTATTCGCAACATGAAATCCTCTCAGTCTGACACAGATTTAAAAGGTGGTGGGGGGTGAAATGCATTCCAAGGAATGCTAGGTATGTAATTTCAAAAACGCTCTTTACACAAAATCAAAATGTGTTGGTCCTTCTCTCCGCAGTGTTCGACTTGGCCTACAGAGACTACATCCTGTCCTGGTACACCCCTCTGAGCCGGGATGAAGGCCAGCTGTACTCCATGCTGCTGGAGGACTGGTGGCAGATGATCGGGCAGCTCAGATCCAGACTGGCTGACATAGACCTCGTCAACGTGGTGTGCTACGACAGCATCCGAATCCTTCACTCACACTTCACTGACCTCAACACTGCGTCTGCACGGTACATAGAACACACAGTTGTGTAACTGAATGTTTGTTTTGCTGTCCTGTTGTGATGATCGAGAATAAATTCAGTAAGATATGTTTGATGTTCATCCTCACACCTCCTGACCACATCTTTCTTTGCTCCATGACTCACTGTTGTCTATCAGAAACATCATATTGCACTTTTGATTTGCTGTCAGTCGTTTCCGTGCACAGCAGTGTTTGTACGTACGCTGTAATTTGCTGCACACTGATGGAGTGAAATCACTACTAAAAGACATCAGCATGCTTCATGCTGGCTTCTTTCAGCAACTCGCACACAGTGGACAGAGAGAGTAGTGATTCACACATCATGTGGTTTCATCATCTTGACAAGTCAGACGAGATGTAAAATGTGATCCCCCTGCAGACACGTCTGTCTTCTCATCATTTAGGAACACTGCAGCAGTCTTCAGAGACATGGACGTGAAGGCAGCATTAGCTATGGAGGCTGTATTTTACATGATCTTATCGGAGTCTGGCAACAGTTCTGTGTCTTCTGTCCTAATCGCTCTGTGTTTTCTCCTCAAAGACCAGAGGAGGTTGCTCGGCCGTTTCCTCTCCACCCTTGTTTGGTCAGCTCAGACTCAGAGATGACTTTCCTCCGCTGTGTAGCCAGAATCCTGCTGCTGTGTCTCCTGCCACAAAAGGATGCCAAGTCACACACACTACGCTGCTGCCTCACAGAAGTTATCACCACCAAAGGTACTCACACACGTCCTGACTTGGGTTGTATGGAAGTGTTTAGGCAAGTAGGAAATGTCTGAAGAAATTTAGAGTCCAGCTACTGACAGGAATGCCAACATACATCAGCTTTCTCAACCGTGAATTTCTGAGAAATAATCTACGCTCACAACACTGAATATAAAACTGAATATAAAACTGAAACTGAATAAATTTGCTGGAGTAAAACAAGTTTGTAAAATCTCTGTAAAGTTTGAACTGTTCAAAAGTTCTGAATATGACATCATCACACACTTAAGTTCAACATTTTGTGGTAAAAACTTCAAAAATCATCAGAATCCTAGTGTTCTTAAGTGAGTGCACATTGTCTGAAAACTCGTCCAAGTTTGAGCCCCAGGTCTTTTTATAATGAGAAGTAGGGGTGTAACGGTACGCTAAAATCACATTTCGCAGTTGGACCGAACCGAACATGCTGTACCGGAACGGTTCAAAACACTCACATTTACCATTACACAACTGGTGAGAAGGCAGGAAGTTGTAGCTTTGTGCTCAAATCTAAACATAAACGATGTTATGAAATCTTCCTGTGTCTGCTCACGTGTTGGGAATAACTCTCATTTACCTCCACATTCAAATTTACCTCAACGTCTATAAACTGACAAAGTAACAGCTGTTTTTCTGTTGGCTAATGTTGATTAGCTGTGGCTGCCATCTTGATATAGCTTGGCTCCAAAAATTAATTGGTTGTATACACATCCATCCATCCATCCATCCATCCATCCATCCATCACTAGCTTCTTCCTTTTTGGATCACAGGGGTCACTGGTGTCTATATCCAGCAGTCACTGTGTGAGAGGCGGGGGACACCCTGGACAGGTCTCCAGTCCATCACAGGGACACATAGAGACAAACAACCAGTCACTTTCTCACTCACACTTAGAGTTACCAGTCAACCCAACATGCATGTTTTTGGTCTGTGGGAGGAAACTGGAGTACCCGGAGAAAATCCATGCAGCACAGAGAGAATGTGCAAACTCCACCCAGAAAGACACCCAGCCTGGGTTTGAACTGGCAACCTTCTTGCTGAGAGGCAGCAGCTCTACCAACTGTGCCACCCAGTTGTAGATCCAGTTCACTAATAATTTTCTGAGCGTTTGAAGATTAATTGATCTACTGGTTCATGAGATGTGTTCTTTTTTTTTTGCGGCAGACTATTTTCTAAAAACGATCTGCAGTTGTGTTAAAACATGTAACGACATAATGGTTTCAGCTCAGTCCATCTTTATATGACATTTTAGAACTCTCTCTATGCTCCAAAGAGCTGGGTTTTCTCATTCGGTTCACCAAAACAAAATTGTTTGAACTTTGTCTTCACCATGTGATGTACAGTACCAACAATGAAAACACACTAATTCCACTCAAACTGCACATTTTGTTGTACTTGTTGTTTGAAAGCTGCAGGAGGATGTTCCACAGATGTTTGTTCTGAAACACCTCTGAGGGGGAAGATGTTTTCTGGGTCAGAAACCATGATTACGTTCAGTCGGACATGAACACTTTTATCACTAACGGCCACAAAAGAACTATTATCTGTGAAGCTTTTTTACTGAGATTGTCCATGGGAACAGAAAAGTAAACAACATTCAGTCTGATAGAAACCTGTAGACCTAAATAAATAAAAGCTCGGTAACACAGGCTGTGACATGTTTCTTAAAAATAGAAATGAGCTAAAAATACTCTTAGGTCAGAACTACTACTTCATTTATTCATTTTAATTCACCTTTTACCCAACTCAATTTGACTTTAATCTTTTCAAACTTATAATAATTATTTTTTTTACATATAGTTTTACACATAAACTGGATTTAGCTGAGTTTAAAGGTGTTTAAGTTCAAACTTATTCCAAAATAAAATTATTTTTAGACACCCTAACATGACTTAAGTACAGCAATTTGTTATAAATACTTCAACGTTAAATGTTATAAATAAAAACTTTTCAGATGCCTTTTTAGGAAGAAGACTTAATTCCAGTTTTAGACAGTGTTTTCTGAATATCATATTGTTGATCCAGAGCAGCTGGTCTACAGTCAACACTTCTTTCAAACCTTGTTGGCGTCTTGGTGTGAGAAGCACCTTCAGGTGCTGCCACCAAGTCTGTCCTTGGACCGATCACTTGTCAGAACAGCTCCTCAGCTGTCCTAAACTGAATTTCTCATGTAACTCTTTGCTCACTCAGCTGTTGAGGCTGTGTGCTAGTTGAATGGTTACCACAGGTTGTTCTTGGGGGAAGTGCTTGGCGGCAAGGGTAAGGATGCCACATCCCAGCCCTGCCTGTCTCATGTAGACTCACCGTCAGCAGGGGGCACTGGCTGACACTGGTTCATGTGACTACTGCCACCCTGTGGCTCAGCAGATCTTGCTCAAAAGCAGATCCCTTTGTCTCAGAGACAGTGGCAAAACCTGGTGGTAAGTCTGGTGAGGATATGGGCACTACAGATTTGTGCTGGTGGACATGATGGAATTGGAAAATAATAATAATAATAATACAAAAACATTAATATTAATAATAATAATAATAATATCTAACCAGGTCAAGTCATGTCCTCTGGACGGATTCGTCTTGTTGAAATGTTTCGTCTTTTATCTAAAGAACTTCTTCAGTCTGAGGAGCGGCAACAAACTCAGTCTTATAAATATCACCTTCTCATGGATCAACAAGTTTGTTGTGGACATCCAGAAACTAGCTGTTCACTTGATAAAGGAGGATCATCAACCTAACGACTGATTTGTTAGTGCCCAGATGGTTGCTTGCTATTCACAGGGGGCTGAGTGATACTAGCAATAACAACATTGTAAGAGGGGGACATACGGTAACTCATAATTTTTATGGACAGAATTTCTAGTCGCAGCCAAGGTGTTGAGGGGATCAGTTTTGGTGGCCTTAGAATCGCTTCTCTGTTTTTTGCAGATGATGTGGTCCTATTGGCTTCATCAGGTTGTGATCTACAGCTTTCACTGGAGCGGTTTGCAGCTGAGTGTGATGCGGCCGGGATGAGGATCAGTTCCTCCAAATCCGAGGCCATGGTCTTGAGCCGGAAAAGGGTAGCATGCCCTCTCCGGGTCGGGGAGGAGGTCCTGCCCCAAGTGGAGGAGTTTAAGTATCTCGGGGTCTTGTTCACGAATGAGGGAAAACTGGAGCGTGAGATCGATAGGCGGATAGGTGCAGCATCCGCAGTGAAGCGGGCGCTGTACCGGTCTGTCGTGGTGAAGAGAGAGCTGAGTCGAAAGGCAAAGCTCTCAATTTACCGATCGATCTACGTTCCCACCCTCATCTATGGTCATGAGCTTTGGGTTGTGACCGAAAGAACGAGATCTCGGATACAAGCGGCTGAAATGAGTTTTCTCCGCAGGGTGTCTGGACTCTCCCTTAGAGATAGGGTGAGAAGCTCAGTCATCCGGGAGGGACTCGGAGTAGAGCCGCTGCTTCTCCACATCGAGAGGAGCCAGTTGAGGTGGCTCGGGCATCTGGTTAGGATGCCTCCTGGACGCCTCCCTGGTGAGGTGTTCCGGGCATGTCCCACCGGGAGGAGACCCAGAGGAAGACCCAGGACACGCTGGAGGGACTATGTTTCTCGGCTGGCCTGGGAACGCCTTGGGATTCCCCCGGAGGAACTGGCCCAAGTGACTGGGGTGAGGGAAGTCTGGGCCTCCCTACTTAGGCTGCTACCCCCGTGACCCGACCCCAGATAAGTTCAAGAAAATGGATGGATGATGGATGGAAGAGGGGAACTGTTGACCACAGAGGCCTCCACCCCTGTTTAATGATGGACAGTTTCTCTTCACAAAGATGGCCTCCATTACTCCTCTCTCAAACCATCATTCCTCTCTATCAAGGATGTGAGCATCTTCATCCCTGAACGAGTGACTGCTGGAAACAAACTTAAAGGGACCAAGCTAATGTGAAGGAATGCTAGCCTGCCTTGAAACATTAGCTTGAGTTACACCTGCAACCACTCAGTTCCTTAAAACCGAGCGGCAGCAGGAACAGCTCGCCTTGCCTCGGTCATCGCTCCTGAATGTAACAAAGATTCTTCTCACGAACCATCAACTTACTCAGCACGATTCAAGCTGAAGCCAGGAACTGCTTTCAGCAAAGTGCTCCTTTAACGGGATGCCTAGGAACTGTTCAGCAGCTAGCCTAGCTAGCCTGAGTGCGCTGAGGGAGCTGGTTGTAGTTTCTCACAGGAAGAAAGCGAGAATAATGGTCAGTTGACGGTGGTATTATGATGGGGGCGGAGCTCTGAGCACAGCTCAACCAGTCCCTGACATGTGATGCCGAAACATTTAGCTAAAGTTGGAACAGGTGTTCAGTCAGTTGTTGTACAGTTTAATCTGTATTCTTTGAAACGTAATAATGTAGATTCAATAAGTGACCGATGAAAGTTGTGTAGTTTCCTTTGTGCAGATTTTATGAAGTGTTCTTTTATTGGTTCATTTCAGAAATGCCTTATTTTAATTGTTTATTTTCTACAGTATTTAGTTTTTTAATTTGTATTGTATACTTTTAAATTCATGGAGTACAGTATTCATGTCTTACTCTGTGTATTATTCTAATTTCTTCAATTTCATGTTTTTTGAATAAAATATTCAGACATATCGTGTGTCTGTGATGGTACACAGTATGTGTGTCCACGTCCCTGAGGGTCGTGTGGGGGAGAGTTGGGTGATGCAGGCTTGGGGTAATGGGGACACCAGAGGGCTGTTTGCCTAGGGCACCAAACAGGCTAGGATTGCCCCTGCCCATGACTGGTCACACCTGAAGGCGACATGTTGTAGTTTTCAGTGAACCAAGGTAACACTGGTAATCAAATGTCTTGTTTCATTTCCACTCATTATGCAGAATGTCCTTGTGCATCTGAAGCTGCAAACTTTTGTACAATAATGAATGTTTGGTCTTAACTTTATAAACAACAAAATCACAGCTTAGAGTTCCTACCAAGTCTTAAAAACACAAAATATTACATTTTCTGCTTTTACTTTTGAGGTTTCGAAAAGTGTGGAAAACATTGAGTTTAATGGGCTGTATGCTGGATGATATGTGTATGTTGTAAAAGGCCTTTTGATCTTTATTATGACTATATTGAATGCATTGCTTTATATGTATTTACTTTGTTATCTCTAGAACCACAATGCTCCCAGTTTAATCCTTTTCAGAACTTTAAATGCAGCTAAATGTTCCTTACCTGGTCAATAAATAACACGTACATTCATTATTTTCAACATCATTTGATCATTTTATTACAGTAGTCTTCTGAAGTCTATCCCTGCTGCCTTGAGTTGTAACTAAAGTTTTCATATGGTCTTTTTTTCTTTCTTTCACATTAGTAACCAGTGATCATAACTACTTTCAATGGCAAGAACTAGTTTCTTCGGATCAGTAAATTGTGTTGCTGTGTTTGTCTTGTGTGTTTGTGCTCCAGTGCTGAAGCCTTTGGTGGAGGTGCTCAGCGATCCAGACTCCATCAACAGGATGTTGCTGTCTCAGCTGGAGCAGAGGGAGCAGCAGGCTGAGCAGCAGAAAAAAGCCTACACCTACGCTGCCTCTTATGAAGACTTCGTCAAACTGATATCAACTTCTTCTGATGTCAATTTCCTCAAACAACTCAGGCATGGCAGCACACCCCCACATGGCCTCATTAAAAAGAGAACAGGCTGTACCTGCACCACCACGCTGTGTGTAGACTGATCAGACTTCTCACCACACTGTGGTGACAACAAAGATCATTTTGCTGTTATGGGGTTACTATGGGAACAGCTTTGCAGAAAAATGCTCAGTCTAAAT
>JBBPBX010023506.1:21724-34164 GCA_038048925.1 Garcialebias charrua | reverse complement strand
TCCGTGAAAGTCGAAACACAAAGTTTTGAGGGTCTACTTTAGTTGAGCTCCTTCCTTTGACACAAAATACAAAAATACTGTACATGTATTGGCAAATGTTTGTTATACTGTATTTTTCCATATTAATTATTTTTTTAAGTTTCCATTCATCGAAACATTTTTTCTTTTCATTTTCTATATCATGCTATCTCTTAAAGTAGTGAACAAATGTTTGGTTTCTTAGTAAAATAACATCAACCCAAGGAATTTGTTAGTTTAGCTGTAAAATAAAATCAGTTTAAACTTCTACAGTCAGAGCACAATATTTTCATTTTCTTAGAGAAACTTTTCAGCGCAAATTATTCAGGTGCTAATATAAAAATTACTTTTCTTCAATTCCTTCCGTCACACTCTCCTTTCAACATCCTGCACAGTAGCAATCATTTTATATAGAATAGGTTCATTTTCTAAACTTGAATTGACTCATTATAACATACTTTTTATTTCTGCACTTGTGTCAGTCAGGAAATGGACACAAGTTTAAAGGAGAGGTCAAGGAAACACTGAATATCAAGTTTTGTTCATCTTCTAATGAAATTTGGAGCAACTCTAAGGGTGTTTCTCCATTTGAAGCTGGTCCAATGAAAGTACTGGTGATTACTAAACAGTCAAGAAGAGAAAAATGACTGCACTCACATCCAAACGGTATACACAACTGCCACGGTGGCTCCAAGAAATGAGGGGAACCATAAAAGAGTAATGAATAGCGTTGTCATCTGAGTGGCCCTCCAGGGCTTTTTGGAGACCTGACAGTTGATCATCAGACTGCTCTAAGTGTGGAGAAAATGACAATAATGTATGTCATCTTGTTTGAACATGGTTTATCAGTGACATGTACTGTACCAACCTTTTTCATGTAAAACATCAAAATCAGCTTTACAATTTGGACCGCAGGGAGCAGCGGCACGAACATCACGCCAAGCCTGGCAACAAGGAAACAATTAAATCTACAATTTTTAATAGATGTGACAGATCTTAAAAGGAGGGAGGGCTGGATGTTTACCAAGTTAGAGTTTGTCCATAAATGAGCTCCAGCACGTTTCGAGCAATGTCAAACACTGGTTTCCTTTTCCTCAATAGGATTGTCTTAGACAATAGCCTGGAGGAAAGATGGCAGGTCACTGTCAGGAGGACAATTTGTGTCAAATTACCAGAATGGTAAAGCACACATTTACCTCCAGAGAAATTCCCCTAAAATGGTGTAAATCACCATAAAACTGAAGTCCATCAGGAGCAGACGATAAATTTCTTGCCCCACAAAATTCTCCCAGCACTAGAGACAGTGAATAAACTTTTATTTGAAGTAGTTCACACAGTAAAACACATAAAAGACTGCTAATGAAGTCTGAGTTTGACAGGTGCACGTGTTTTAACAGATATCTAGTTTCACAACTACAGCAACATTTAAGAACGAGGAAGGTTGTAACCTGCAAAGGTCGACTTTCTGGTTCCGCTGCAACTTTGTCAAGCCAGTAGCGACACAAAACCCCCACAATGCTGATTTTTGATAACAAGTTCCTGAGAAATCAGGAAGAAAATTAATAACGGCTTTAATTTAATGAAGAGTTGCTACAAATATAAAAGCAATGAAAAGGAGATGTGCTTGTTTGACAACTGTCTATTCATATTTGGTTAAGTCAGACTAAAACACAGCACTGGCTCTGATTTGTTTAAAGTTATTGTAAAATTTAAACTGAATGCTGAGTAATCACTCCCAATAATGCCTCCTCGTTGATAGATTTTTGTACTTTTAACTACCGGTACTTCAGAATGATATCACCTATTTCATTCAGAAAGGTATCAAGATAATCAGCTCATTCATGATATTTGGTACCTACTATTATTTTTACTTTTTGAGTTATTTAACTTAAACTGCTTTTAAATTGCTTTTACCGTCAATTCAGTTTCAGCTTTTTCTTAACAAACTTCAGCAAAGTCATTCAGAGCTCAACATTCATGCTGTTTTTTATTTTTTTTGTACAAACCGGATTCCCCAAAAGTTGGGACACTAAACAAATTGTGAATAAAAACTGAATGCAATGATGTGGAGATGGCAAATGTCAATATTTTATTCGTAATAGAACATAGATGACAGATCAAAAGTTTAATCTGAGTAAATGTAACATTTTAAAGGAAAAATATGTTGATTCAAAATTTCACAGTGTCAACAAATCCCAAAAAAGTTGGGACAAGTAGCAATAAGTGGCTGGAAAAAGGAAATTGAGCATATAACAAACAGCTGGAAGACCAATTAACACTAATTAGGTCAATTGACAACATGATTGGGTATAAAAAGAGCTTCTCAGAGTGTCAGTGTCTCTCAGAAGCCAAGATGGTAAGAGGATCACCAATTCCACCATTGTTGCGCAGAAAGATAGTGCAGCAATACCAGAATGGTGTTACCCACCGCAAAGACTTTTAAGTTATCATCATCAACCATGCTTAACATCATCAAAAGATTCAGAGAATCTGTTCCAGATTCTCTGAATCTCTACTGGATGCTCGTGATCTCCGGGCCCGCCCTTAAACATCACTGCACCTCAAACAGGAATGCCACTGTCAAGGAAATAACAGAATGGGCTCAGGAATACTTCCAGAAAGCATTGTCAGTGAACACAATCCACCGTGCCATCTGCCGTTGCCAGCTGAAACTCTACAGTGCAAAGAGGAAGCCATTTCTAAGCAAGCTCCACAAACTCAGACGTTTGCACTGGGCCAGGGGTCATTCAAAATGGAGTGTGGCAAAATGAAAGACTGTTCTGTGGTCAGATGAGTCACAATTTGAAGTTCTTTATGGAACACTGGGACGCCATGTCATCTCGACCAGAGAGGACAAGTGTAGTGGACCTACCCAGGGTCAAACTAAGGTTTTTGAACTGTCCAGTGATGACCTTTACTGACCTCTCAGTAAAACAAGACATTTACTACAAATTATTCCATTAGTTGTAATCTGAGAACAGTCACCAAATGAGACTATTTCTATCTTTGATTTTATTCTAATGTAATCAAAAGAATAACATTTTGTCATTTTCATGATATATATTATATGCTATGTTATTCTTTAAATGTGAAGCATGACTGTGTTACTTGATCAAATGAAAGGGTGTCAAAGTTCAGATAAAAGGTCAAACTGACTTACACAGAAGTTGTTTTTGTTGAGTTTCAGCTAAAACTCTAACTAGCGTCTGAACGTCTTCTCCCTCAGATACTTTTCCTAAACAATTTCCCTCTGCCCTGAATTTCACCTTGAATCGTGATAACAAGTGAACTGCTCGACTGGTTCTTTTTTGGACCAATGGGGAAGAGACAAGTCCTCTCTTTCTCAGATCTTCAACTAAGTTCTAAGCTTTTTGCTGGAACGAGGAAGTCTGCTGGGAACTTCAAGATGTGAGGTCGTCCCAAAGAGCTGGATGAACTCAGTCACACGCTAAGGACACGTCATCCAGTTAAGGACTAATAACATGTTGTTATGAGTCCACTTCGAACGAGCGTAAGCTCAAAACTTTGTTATTCCTTCCTGGAATGAGTTATCTTGAAGTCAGAGGCCAGGAGCTGACGCATTTTCTGATGACCAACGCGAAACCAGGAGACGTTGGGAAGGTAAACAAATAACCTGCTCAGAGGTACTGGTTCCCGCAAGGACCCCGTACATCTGAAAAGCTACAAGGTCTTCTCTTACCGGGCTGTCGTCAAAAGGTAAAGAGCTGTTTACAAACGTACCTTGGGTTTAGCAGAAGTCGGATGGAAAGTGTCATTTCTGGTTACACTCAAGATAAATAACTTCCTCCTTTAACCTCTCCTTCTTAAATTTCTCCATTTCTAAGCCGGTATGCTAAGACTGAGCCACAGACTAAGTATAATGACATCCTGTATTTATGTCTGTTGTTACAAGAAGAATGTGCTGACGTATTAAATTGAAAGAAAGTGAAATCATGTCAATCAAGTGTAATGGTGTTAATTTAGTTGATTTATTCTAAATAAATGGTAGTGTCTACCACACTAAGTTAACGTTTCCATTGTCACTCTATAGCTTCTGTTTTACTTATCCATCATAAAGATCACAGAAATATTGGGTAAACGGAAAAAGAAAAGAATCCGTGAAATTACTATTCAATCTGAATAAGTAACTTAATTAAGGTAAAGAGGTCAGTATTAATATTGACCTCCTATATATCCTTTACATCTGGGTGTACCGTATGTGTTTAAAGACACAATATGGTGAACACCCTCATGTTTGCTTCATCTGGTGGCCCGTATGGGGCCACCAGATGGCCCAAGTTGTTATCAACACTCTGTTCAGAAGCCTGCGTCACTGATGGTATGGGGTTGCATGAGCGCTTGTGGCATGGACAGCTTGCATGTCTGGAAAGGCACCATTAATGCAGAGAACTATGTTCAGGTTCTAGAACAACATTTGCTCCCATCTAGACGTCATCTCTTTCAGGGAAGACCCTGCATTTTTCAACAAGATAATGCCAGACCACATTCTGCAGCAATCACAACATCATGGCTACGTAGGAGAAGGATCCGGGTACTGAAATGTCCAGCCTGCAGTCCAGATCTTTCACCTATAGAGAACATTTGGCGCATCATAAAGAGGAAGGTGCGACAAAGAAGGCCCAAGACGATTGAACAGTTAGAGGCCTGTATTAGACATGAATGGGAGAGCATTCCTATTTCTAAACTTGAGAAACTGGTCTCCTCTGTCCCCAGACGTCTGTTGAGTGTTGTAAGAAGAAGGGGGGATGCCACACAGTGGTAAAAATGGACTTGTACCAACTTTTTTGGGATTTGTTGATGCAATGAAATTTTGAAACAACATATTTTTCCCATAAAATGATATATTCTCTCAGTTTAAACTTTTGATCTGTGATTTGTGTTCTATTCTGAATAAAATATTAGATGTTGGCACCTCCACATCACAATTTTTATTCAGAATTTGTTCAGTGCCCCCAACTTTTTTGTAATCCGGTTTATGCCGAAAATGAAAACTGTTCTAGTTAAACATCAAAGTTCATGCTCAATAATCCAGGTAAAAACTTCAACAATGTTCAGTCAGGTCATCTGGACGATTTCATTTTCTTTTTTTGTTGAGACATTTTGTCCTTCTCCCAAAGGACTTCATCAGTCCAAGGAGCCACAACAAACGGAGTCCCACAAGCAGCACACTCACGTGTTCTAGTTAAAGACAACATTCATACAGCAAGTGCATAAAATGAGTGGAAGTGCTCTCTGAATGTTCATAACTGTGAATCTGTAAATAGTTTAATTTCATGTTTTAACAAGTCTGGCTTCCGTCTATCTCTCAGACCAGAGGCAATGTGTTAAACAAAATGGTAGTTATCTAACAGTTAACAATGGTGTACCACAAGGCTTAGTCTTAGGACTCACTCTCTTTACACTCTACATATATATATGTATGTCAGAGCAACCTGATGCATCCTTACATCCCAATGCTGATGAAACAGTTGTTTACTGTCGAGCTAAAACAGCAGCTAGGTTTTTCCAGCTTTTGCAATCTGCCTTCGACATCATCCAGTCAGATTTATTCTGTCTCAAACTTGTCCTAAACAAAGCCAAAACCAAAGGGATGCCGTTTTCAAACAGGAAGTCGGTCCCAGCTGTTCTTCCTTCGATTTTATCCTCAGATGGTGTTCCTACTGAGTTTGTTGATTCCTACAAATATTTGGATATTTTGGTCATTTTGCAGCTCTCTTTTAAGCCCGTCATGAAAAACTTGGTAAGGAAACTGAAAGTTAAACTGGTTTTCTTTTTCAGAAATAGATTCTGTCTAACTCTGAACAGGAAACACCTTATGACTGTGACTTTCCTTCCCTCCACTGACTACAGTGACATTATTTACATGAACGCCCCTACAAGCTCCCTACAGATGTTGGACACTGTCTATCATGGACTGTGCAAAGATTCATAACTGGCTGTAACTACTCTACCCACCACTACACCCTGTATTCACTGGTTAACTGGTCATCATTAACTTCACACAGACTCTTCCACTGGTACATTTTCATCTTTAAATCACTTCTTGGTCTGTTGCCTTCATACATCTCCTCATACATGTCACTGTGTGAGTGCAGGTATAGCGTGCTCTCGCAGGACATTATTACCTGCAGTGTTCCCTCAGTGAAGACTGAACTAGGTAAAAAGGCCTTCTCGTACTCTGCTCCTGTTTCCTGGAATATCTTGCAAAAAGATCTGAAGCGCTTGACCTTGACCTCTCCAAGTGGCCTCAAACATCTGATAAGTTCCTGGCAAAAACCAGTGCAGACATGTTCCTGTTTTTAGTTTTCTACATCACCTCACAACCTAGCTGTTTTTTGTTTCTTTTTTTAAATTTTATATAATTTTCTTTAATTTGTTCTGTTCAATGAGTATGCTTTCCTTTATGCTTATCTATTGTTATCTATTGTCATCACTCTTTGTTAAAATCAGGTCTCTCTTGTAAATGAGTCCTCGAGGCTCAACGGGACTAACTTGTTTAAATAAAGGTAGAAGGAAAAAAACGAGTAGAAGTGCTCACTAAATGTTCCTAAATGTGAATCTGTAAATAGTTTAATTTCATGTTTTAACAAGTTTGGCTACTCTCAGTTTAATTCAGCACACCCTATGACAAGCAGTTCAAATAATATTTAACATGTGCTCTCACCTGAAGATGGAGATATACACCCGTGCACCAGGTGAGGTGAAATTCTCCATCCAAGCAGACAAGTTGAATATGGCAGGAAGTAATAGGTTAAAGCCAGAGACCACCGCAGGCATGAGCAACAGCCAGACATCTTGGAGACCCTGCTTCTCTGAGTACTGTGGAGAAACGGAGAGTATCTCTACAAGCAGGAGACAAAAAAACACTAAAAACAAACGTCTCACTATCTGAACCACCTTTGAACACTTTGTATTTCAGCACTAAACTGCTCATATTGTTTGCTGCAACATTAGAAATGTGATAAAAGCTTTAGTTTTTTTAAATTTTTATAATTAAAGTTTTTATTTTGTTTTACGAACATGTAACAAAACCAACAAACAAAAACAAGGAACAAAAACAAAACCAGTGAGGTATATAAACCTTGATGGTTGTAAGGTTGCACTCTCATTCATCACACACTGTCCTGGTTCTCACCCAATTAAATACAGGCTGGACACCTGATTAAATCCCGCTTAACTTGACCAGTCCTGATATTGCCCAGGTTCAGTTCAGAATTTGGTATCCCTAAATTTAGTATGTTTATGTGTAAATGTGAATGCAACCTAGATGTTATTTCAAGTTATCATTGTTGCCATGTAGTAGAAACATAGGCACTAAAACTGTCCCATTCTTCTGTTACAGCCTCAGAGTAGTTATTCAGTCTTCCAAGCATTTTCTCACAGGCTGCATTTTCAGTCATTCTTTCTCTCCATGTTTTGAAAGTTGGAGTCTGTGGCATCTTCCATAGAGTCAAAATGAGACGGGCACAGGTGATAAATCCGGTGTTCAGAACTCTGAAAGCTG
Source organism: Garcialebias charrua (assembly GCA_038048925.1). NCBI lineage: Eukaryota > Metazoa > Chordata > Actinopteri > Cyprinodontiformes > Rivulidae > Garcialebias > Garcialebias charrua. The sequence continues at coordinate 26,621 of JBBPBX010023506.1, read as the reverse complement.
CTTTATGGACATTTGGGACCACATCTCTGTCCCCCAACAGGCACAATCTTGGTGAAATAGGTAGTTTACTCATTAACCATCCCTCCATGTATTTTATAACACTATTCCATATTGGAAAGATCAGCGGGCATTCCCATAAGGCATGCAGCAATGTACCTCTTGCTCTTTGGCATTTCCAGCATAAGTCATCTTTGCTAATACCCATCTTATGCAGTCTTAATGGTGTAAGATAATATCTGTTCAAAATTTTATATTGAGTAAATTTCCCTTTGGCCTCTCTTACATAACGCCTGCTTTTGGAGATAATAGAGTCCCATGTTTTATCCTCAAAAGTGCAGCCCAAATCTTTTTCCCATACTATTTTAAGACTTTTACTCGTATTGTTTTTAACCCAAGGACATACGTTATACCATTTTGATGCTTTACCAAGTAAAGGTGGAAGTTGTAAAAAACTCTACCACATTTTTCTCCAGGTGAAATTTTATTTTGTCCTTCAAACAGTCTCTAATTTGTAAGTATTTCCAAAAGTGGCCTTGTCCCTCTAACTTAAACTTTTCTTTCAGGTCATTATATGACATAAATGTGTCCTCCACAAATAAATCACCAATTATCCATACACCTTTCTTTAACCAATGTGACCAATAAATTGACTGCTTGCCGATTTTGATCTTAGGGTTGTGCCACAGGGAAGCATACCTCTGGGTATATGGAGAGAGTGCCAATTTTTTGTGGACCGTTTGCCACACCATTTTTGAGAATTTTAATATGGGGTTATCTATTTTATTCTGTTTATTATCTATCTTTTGAGTCAATACCTCGATAGGGGTGAACGGAGAGGAAAGTTCCCTCTCCATCAAAACCCAGTCTAAATCTGATTTAGTTTCTGGCCAATGTTTACCCAACTTGGACATTTCAAATGAAATGCTATAATGTTCTATGTTAGGTAAAGCCAGCCCCCCCTCTTTTTCGGGTTGACATAGTTTGCCAATATTGATTCTAGGTTTACCACCGTCCCACAGAAAATGTTTAATCATATTATTGTATTTTAGAAGAATTGGAGCTGGGATACAGATCGGTATCATTCCAATATAATAATTTATCATAGGAGCTATGACCATCTTTATTGTACTTATCTTACCTCCTAATGTTAAATGTAACTTGCTCCAGTTGTCCAATTTTGATTTAATTCTAGTAAGCCGTTTTTTCTATATTTTCTACGATGATTTTATTAATATCTGGCTTAAGTGTTATCCCCAAATATTTCATGTCTTTTTGTACCCACTTGAAATTGAAAGTAGATAATCAGTTTGCAGTGCAGGCTTTTGATACAGGCATTGCCTCTGATTTATGCCAATTGATTTTATAACCTGATAATTTAGAAAAGTCATCTATCACCTCTAACAGTGTTTTAATGGAATTAGCAGGTTCCTGACATAATACCAAAATATCATCGGCATACATAAATAATTTGTGTTCTCTCCCCCCTCCGCTCACCCCAACGATTCCAACCTCTTCCCTGATTTTAATAGCCAATGGCTCTAGGAAAATATTGAACAAAAGTGGACTAAGGCTGCAGCCCTGCCGAGTGGATCTGGAAATACGAAAATATTTGGACAATACTCCGTTAGTAAAAACAGCGGCCTTTGGGCCCGAATATAAAGTGCTAACCCACCTACAAAATTTTTCACCCAGTCCAAACTTTGACAGAGCAGTAAACAAAAATCTCCACTCCACCTTGTCGAAGGCCTTTTGGGCATAAAGTGATATTGCCACTACAGGGTTTTTGTTGTCCTTATTTCCCCATAAAAGATGCAGAAGTCTTCGCATTATTATCAGCTGAAGAACGATGCTTAATAAAGCCCACCTGGTCTTTGTGAATAATCTGTGGTAACACAGTCTCTAATCTCGTGGCTATAATTTTTGACAGTATTTTGCAATCAACATTTATCAAACTTATGGGACGGTAATTGACTGGGTCTGTAAGATCTTTATCCCCCTTTGGTATAAGAGTAATTATAGCCTGATTGAAACTTTCAGGAAGTGAACCACATTCAAACGCTTCTCTATAAACATAAGTTAAAATTGGTGCAAGTATATCTACAAATTTATGATAGTATTCGGCTGTAATGCCATCTACTCCAGGTGATTTCATTTTCTTCATTCCAGCAATTGCTTTTCTTACTTCAGCCTCATCTATGGGTGCTTCCAATCTATTTTTCCCATCCTGGGTGATCTTGGGTGTCTTTATTTTGTCAAAAAAGGATTCCAATTCTTCTGCAGTCGCTACATTTTCAGATGTATAAAGATCTTCGTAAAATCTTCGGAAAATTTTATTAATATGAGAGGATGTTGTTATCAATTTGTCATTTTCTTTAATTGCTGTGATCACGTTTTGATTCTCTAACCGCTTCAGTTGTCTGGCTAATAACCGTCCCGTTTTTTCACCGTTTTCATAGAAATTGGTTTAGAGCCTAAACAATGCATATTCAGCTTTCTTATTATAAATATCATGAAGGTTAAATTTCATTTTGCATATTCTATTAAATTTGTTTTCATCGTAGTTTTCTGCCAGTTGTTTTTCCAGTTCATTTATCTGTTTTTCCAGTGTTTTGACTTTTTCTTTCCCCTCTTTTACTTTTTTAGAGCTGTATCCCAAGCATTTCCCCCTAACATAGGCCTTATGAGCATCCCATACTGTTGCCAATTTATCTGTTGACCCAATATTCACGTCAAAGAAGTGGTTTAAGTCGTCTTTTAATGTTGTTACAAATTGTTCATCCTGCAATATACTGGAGTTTAATCTCCATCTGCCCGACCTGTTATTTTCACCTTGCAAATGTATCTGTAACTTCACTGGGGCATGGTCTGTTAGGGCAATTACACCTATTTCACACTCCGCTACCAAGTCAACACTGGTACTCGAAATCAGAAAATAATCGATGCGGGAATAACTTTTGTGGGCATGTGAATAAAATGTATATTCCCGCTCTACAGGGTGTGTTAGTCTCCAGATGTCCACCAACCCAATCTCTTCTTTAAAAAGGGCTGTCGCGGATTTACCTCCACTACTAAAACTGGCACTCGTTACACTTTTATCAATAAAGATATCTGAGACTTCGTTCATATCTCCTCCCATTATAATGTGGCCTTCAAGATTGCTTATTATGTTTAGAATGGAGTGAAAAAAAGATGGCTCCTCCCTGTTCGGGGCATATATATTGCAGAGGACAACTTTCACGTCATTTAAAAGTGCTTGTATGCATAGTATACGTCCCTCTGTATCTTTAAACTCTTGCAATAACACAAAATTAAGATTTTTGTTTATAAGAATCATAACCCCTCTGCTTTTCCTGGACACAGAGTTGTGAAACACTTTACCAACCCACCCTCTTTTGAATTTTAAAGCTTCTATTTCATTTTCAAAATGTGTTTCTTGTATGAACGCTATAACACAAAGATTTTAACACTGGACTCTGTGTCATCAAACGGGTTATTCACTAAACTCTCGGTCATGTGCTCATACAGTTTGCACTACTTCTCATACTTGCACTAATGTTTGTATTACATCACTGCCTATAGTCATAATACTGTTTACATTCTCTGTTTACATTTATTAATACTGTTTACTTTTATTACTACTGCTTACATGTAATTACTACTGTTTACATTTACACTACTCTAATATCTACACCACTGCTGATACATATACAGTGTGCTCTGAACGGTCTTATTTAGGGATGCCCAATGTGCCTTACTGCATATGCCACTTTTTGCCTCTATAACAACATCAACTACTACCTCATACATATACTGTGTACATTAACTCATACGCTGCTTTGCCACTTTGCAAATGTCAATGCTAGAAACCTTTAGTTTATTTTAGTTATACTTTTTATACTCTTTTTTTATACTAGTATGCAAAAACTCAGGACAGTATTATGTTCATTAAATGTTTAATGTTTTAGTTTTAGTTTTAGAGTTGGTGTAAATTTTCATACTCTTATACCACTATGCAAAAACTCAGGACAGTGTTAGTTTTACTATTTTATGCTTATGTCTATTATTATATGTTTCAGTGTTTCAATGTTTAGATGTTTACTGTTGCACCGAGGGACTGAGAGAAACGCAATTTCGGTCCTGTGTATGTCCTGTACAGTACATATTGCAGATCTGACAATAAAGTTGACTTTGACTTTGACTTTGATATCCGTATTATGAGATTTCAAATAGCTAAGAACCTCTTTTCTTTTGATTGGTGTACCACAACCATTAATGTTCCATGTTACAATATTTGTATTTAATTTACCCATTATTCTCCAGTAAAAACAATATCAGACCTGAGTCTTGGATTCCACTACTTAGCATATAAGTAAGTTGGTGCATACATAACATAAATTCTTACCTCACTGTTTTTAAAACACTGGAACAAAAAATAAAAATAGAAAATGGACAAATAAAATACTGCTCCAAAAAAGAACATCGCAGTGAAGCCTCCCTGATGAAAAGTCAAGTCTTATCTGGTCCGTGTGGGTTCTGGAGACGACCTCTCTGCTGCTCCCGTCGTCTTGATCCTGACCACGCCGCAGTATCCATCCATGCCCCGTCAGATGTCATGTTTCCTCCACTCTCCTACTCGTTGATATCAGCCGATGCTCCCTCGTCATCTCCCGCGATCTGTCTTCCCGTTGGGGATCCGTCGTCCTCTGCGCTCTCAATGTGCTCTCGTACAAAACTTTCTGCCTCCTTTGCATCCGTAAAGCTGAGCCGTTTTCCTCTCCATGTAAACCTGAGTATGGCCGGGTGCGCCAGCGTGTGCTTCACCTGCTGCTGCCATAACCGTTTCATCACTGTGGAAAACATTTTGCGCTGCGCTGAGCGCTCCTTGGTCATGTCCTCA
>JBBPBX010023506.1:0-18682 GCA_038048925.1 Garcialebias charrua | reverse complement strand
AAAAGAATAAACAACAATGTAAACAAATAGAACATTTATTTAAAACAATAATTTTAAACTGAAAAGAATAAACAACAATGTAAACAAATAGAACATTTATTTAAAACAATAATTTTAGGTTCCTTATTGTATCAAATTTTTTGCATCGTTTGATATTTATACCAAAAATAGGAACAAATAATACAGGAATGCATTAAATTCTGTAACTTAAATAACCAGTATTAGGTTAGCTTTTTGCTCTGTTACTTATAGAAGATTATTGTTTGAATTGATTGTTTGAACTTGTTTTGTTTTTGAAAAAAGGGGCAGATAAAATAAGATTTCTTCTTCTTTCTGCCACCTTTCATTTTATGTATTCTTTCATATACTATGAGATATGGTTTTATTTTCTTTATCTTTTGGGTTTTAATGTAAAATAATATATATATATCAATTTTTTTTTATTTTTAGAATCGATTCTGAATCGCCAGGACTAAGAATCTAGATTGTTTTTAAAAAAGCAATTTTTTTCCTGCACCCCTAAACGAGATCATTTTGAATTTGATGGCAGCAACACCATCCAGAAAGGCCGACGTCTTCTCTGAGCCCGGCCTCATTTAAAACGGACTGAGGCAAATTAGAAAACGGTTCTGTCGTTAAATCAAATTGTGAAGAGTTTTTAGAAACTGCAGATGACCCATCCTCCATGAGATGAGTCCATCCAGATTGTTATCAAAAGACAGCCAGCCTATCTGACGGTGTGGGGGTGCATTGCTGCCTCTGGCATGGGCAGCTTACTCATCTGGAAAGACACTTTCAATGCTGAACAGCTGGAATAAGAAAAAAGGGACATTTTCCTCCAAAAATACATTCAGCTGCATCTTCTCTGATCCTGGACCTTGACTGTTTTTAAAAGAAACTTTTTTTTAATTTGTCACTGCAGCCAAATTCTAGATTATCTTCTTTCCCCTTAAAAATTGTTCAATTATGTTCACTATGCTGGTGAAGATTCTCAGTCGTCCAGGACATGATAAAATCAAAAAAGGCGTTCAATACAGGATCAACTGGACTTTATTTGTTTCAGAAAACGTTTCGACTTCTGTCCAGAAGTCTTTTTCAATTCTGAATGAATGGAATTTGAATGAACTTCTCGTTCTCACAGCTTCCATTCATTCAGAATTGAAAAAGACTTCTGGACAGAAGTCAAAACGTTTTCTGCAACAAATAAAGTCCAGTTGATCCTGTATTGAACGCCTTTTTTGATAATTATGTTCACTGTGCTCCATTGTGAATAAAGTAAGAGTTTAGAAGATTTGTAAATCATTGCTTTCTGATTTATTTACATCAAAATTTTCTGGGAATTTGAGTTGTAGAATATTAACACAAGCGTATTCCCCTCCAACCTGTACACCAGGATGATGCAGATACTGAAGAAGGCAATGGCCAAAGTGAGGAGATACGCAGCGGGGATGCTGTAAGGCATTGCGTGCGACTCATCTGTGCTGCAGGAACGCAAGTCGCCGCAGATTTTAAAGGTGACGTCCGAGTAGTAACCGTAAAACATCAAGCTCTGAGAAAGGAAACCCTGCCAAGAGTGACATGTTGAAGAAAATCCACAGTTCATGTTAGTGAAGTAAAATAAACGTATGAATATGTGATGAACCGCGGCCTCACCGTGCCGGTGAGAAGGTCGAGGCCGGATATACTGCGTTGTGAGTTATGAGGAGGAGGGTGGACGGCTTGAGGACTGACCAGGAAAAGGCCGGTGATGACAAAAAGAAGGAGGTTAAGGAACAGGAGGGTTCGGAGGAAAAGGAAGTAGGAGAGCACCCCGGACCCATAACGCTCGCTCAGCCTTTTCAGGGGCGACTGCCACAGCTTGAAGGAGAGGCTGCTGAACGCACACTGACGCCAAGACTGAAAGGAGCAAGCACGACTGTTTCAGCATATACAGTAATTAAAAAATTAATAAAAACGTTATAAAGTAGAACACTGTTCAACTCACCTTTGAGATGCACGTGCATGCACGGCTGCAGAATGGGATGTTTCTCCTGATCAGTGACCGTTCAGCTGCAGGACTGAAAGCCTCTCGTCTTGAGGAGAACATGCAAGAGAGACGTTACTGCAAACTGAAGGACGGCACCGATATTTTTATTATTTTCTTCTTTATATTTGTTTTATGTCTTTCTTGCAAACTTCTGCACAGTTTATTTTTAACGGATGAATATCAAAGCGTTTGACCAAACTAGAACAGCGGGGTGACATTTTGTATTAATAACTTTTACACGTTCAGTTATTTTAACCTTATCAATAAAAAAAAAAAAGTCCATATAAACACAGTAGTCTCTTCAAAAACATGTACCACTTTACAATAAGGCTCCTCTTATAGATGCTAATAAATAATGTATAAATATGTTATTAACTCTCTATAAACACTTTATTAATCATTAATACAGTAATTGTTTATTATGCATTAATTAAAGGTGACAGAGAGACAAAACTGACCAGTTTATTGCCAAATCTGCCACCATTTCATCAAGAGTTGTTATGTTAACATTTCAGACTAGTTACTACCTTTTGAACACAATAAGCATTTGTAAACCATTTTTTTAGGATACAATATTAGCTGTATACACTTATGATGCAGTGATAAAGTACAATATTATATGCTATAGAAATAGGTTTACAATTGCTGGGTTTCAGATGACGTAGCAGTGACGTCACAGAATGCAGATGCGGGGCAGGAGTAAACGCAGCCGTTTCCTTCTGTTGCTGATTCAGCATCAACATGCCTAAATTCTGTGCCGTTTACGGTTGTTGCAACCGCTCTAATCGAGAGATAGATAAAAGTTATTTTCGTGTTCCGAAAGTAGTATGCTACAAGGGGATTAATTTAAAAAAACTTACAGAAAAAAGACGACAAACGTGGATTACAACCTACGGCTAAAAACAGGAGGTGCAGAAACTGACGAGAGTCTGCAGCGACCACTTTGTAACAGGTAAGGGTCGTATCGTTTAAATCATATTTTCAGATATTTTATTGGACAGTAACTAGAAAGACAGATAAGATATGTTATGCCCTAGCTTGTGTAGTGGTTCAACACTTGGTTGTTCCCAGAAAAAATCCGATTAGAATGCTAATGTTGTTAGCGGTTAGCTTAGTGCTAGGAAAGGCATTTACGTGTTTTACTTTAAAGTGGTGTCTTATATTTAGGTTGTCCGAGTGCAGCAGGTGATGTACATTCCCAAGACTGGGCCCCCACTGTTAACCTGGGGTACCAAAGAAGTAACGAGTGGCCACAAACAGAAGCATCCCTCCGGCGCAGGGAAAGAGCTAAGGCCTGGAAGCTTCTCTGCACTGAGGAGGCCAACAGTCTGGAAGAGGAGCTCTGTGAAGAAAGCTTACCAGCCCCTGAAAATGAACGATTCAAAGGTAAAATAATAATAAATAAAAATACTATTTATTTATTTATAGAATTTCTGAACGTAATTTTTAATAATTAAATATTTGCAGATGCAGAATGCCAGACGGATCTAAGCATGGTTGACCTCACAAAGCTGGAGGATGCAGTGAAAGGCTACACAACTGAGATCTGCGACCTTAAGGAAAAAGTCTCAGTGACTAAATTTACTCCTGAAACCTTCCAGAACAACGATAAAACAAAGTTTTATACGGGACTGCCCAACTTTTTAGTTTTGATGCAAATTTTTCAGCTCTGTGAACCTTATACATCAGCATGTCATCACTGTCAGCACTCTCCAAATTTGAGCAATTTATTATGATACTTATGCATCTCAGATTACATCTGCAGCTTCAAGACCTTGCCTATAGATTTAATGTGTCAAAAGCCACTGTGTCTCGAATTTGTTTTAGAACGATTCATGTTCTCCATGAAAGATTACAATTCTTAATAGAGTGGCCTGAGCGACAAGTAATTCAATCAACTATATTTATATAAATATTTTAAGTTTAAATGATTATACATGTATTTATCATTTAAAGTAAATCAAAAGTAAATTAAATCACTAATACTGTTACAGACCATATTTGTACATGTTAATTGTTCATGAAGACAAAAAAAAAATTTACCCAATAAGGTTGAATATTTTTAATTTATTCAATGAACTCCATAACCAATCTTTGTGAATATTGGTCAGTTAAAATGACATGAGTTTTGCTATTGAAATAAAAACATTTTTCTGAAGTAGACTCATTTTGCAACATTTGTGACATATGACATTTGTATGTGCTGTTATTTAACATATTAGAACACCTTTGAAATTCACAAGCTAATCTCATATTGATTTAAATATATCATTTGATTTAACATACTTAACTTTTCAATTAAGATTATTGTAAATAAAAAACAGCTGTCATGACATGTAACAACATCACATGACCCTTCTGCAGAGTGCTTGCTACAGGTGTAGCTGAAACATGTTATGGTAGTGACAAATGTTTTTGGGGAAAAAAAGAGCAACTGTTTAAATTTGTATAAACTTTTCAAACTCCTTTCATCAACTACTCCAAATAACATTCTTGATTCTTAGATTGGTTAGTCACGTGTGGATTTCTGTCCCAGGATTTCAGGTAGGATGCAATGTGTAAAATAGTGCTGAATTTTGGGAACTGCTGTTTCCCACAGCTGGTCATCTGGCAGAATTCTTTCCACATAAATATCATTTTCACTCCATACTACAAAATCACAATATTGTACATCCACAATGTGAATCTGATCCTGGAGCTGATGGTAATAAGGATGGTTCCTATCCAGTTGTACAGAATCTCCAACCTTGACGAGACGACAAGACAAAAACCAGGCTGTCCAGCACACATCCTCAGACCGACTTCATGCTGTTTGCTCTGTGGGCACTGAAGGACAAGACAATGAAACTTAGACATAAAAAATAAATACGGTAGTCTCCAAAACATTTCAATATGATACTTTTTTAAAGATTGTGTTTCACTCATTTCACTATCCAACACCAATGTTAGAAAATGAGACTATATTTATGTCTCTGTCAACCAGGTGTGTTCCACAGGTAAGAATGTATTAATCTGGACTAAGTTTTAAAAGGTGATGGAAAGGTCACACATTTTTTAACTGGAAACAAGGCAACATCCCACAAACTGCAAGACCATCCCCAAAACTACGGCTACATGCTGTGAAATATGCAAACAACAAAGATTTGAGTAAAAAATTATAGTTGTAACATTCATACTGTGAGGTGCGCAAAGTCTGCAGTGCAGTACCCTAATGCATGCTCAATAATCCAGGTAGAAAAATCTAAAAAAGCTAAGTCTGCAGTGCAGTAGTCCAAACCTTTTGAGAAATAAATTTTACCTTGATTTCACACACCCTGGCTCCATGACAGTCACATGAAACGACTCCATCTGGTGAGGCTCCCATGTATGGCCACCTTGAGTTTAACCAGCTAGTATCTGAAGTTACAAAGAAGATACGATCACCTTGATGATACTGTATTATCAAAACAAAAAAAATCATAATATTTTCAGTACATTAACTTACCTTTTTAATGGAGTTACTGTAGATCTCTGACCTACAGTGTAGAAATGCATATGACTCAACGTTAACACATACAACTCCAGCACGAATTTGGCTTTACAGAAGCTAAATATATTATTTTTAAGTAGATCCACGCACATAGAAATAACAGGGGGCTAACTAAACTTGTTGTTAGCATTAGCGATAGCGTAGTTAGCATAGGCTAATTACTAAATAAATAATACATCTCACTACTCACCCGGGCAGAAACAAGTCGACAACCATTTAAAGCTTCTTTTGATCCTAAATGGTTAACCCAAAACTCGTCCTCGCCAGTTTATTTAGGGCTTTGGCATACTTGCTGTAATCCATTCTGCTGTGTTTTGAACTGGGGAAAATCACTTCCTGCCCCGCATCTGAATTTCGCGCCACTTCCGGGTCACGTGATTGCAACCCAGCAATAGGTTTACAGATTTAAACTAGAAAGTTCCTGGAGAAACTTCGACGGGGGCTGTCAGGCTACTGCCCGTAAGCAGCCATCTTGAATCCTAATGGCTCTAAATGTTCATAGCACACATCACAGAGCTAAATTAAAATCTTGAAATGATAGTGAAAGGTGTTTGGGTTCACTTTCAGCTAACATTACACCAAATTTCAGCTAAATAGCATTAAAAATGGCCGAATTATTGTGTTTTTATCTTTTAGATAAGGCGGCCATCTTGGAATTTTTAATTTTCAATCAGGGTTTATTAGAGCTCATTCTCAGCTACTAAGTTGCCAACTTTTGTCTCAATAGCTCTAAAAATGGTTGAGTTATGGCATTTTTTGTCTTTTAGCTATGGCGGCCATCTTGGATTTTTATTTTTGTTTTTTGTACGTGATAGAGAATGTCGTCAGCTATAACATCACCAAATTTCAGCTCTCTATGTATAAAGATGGCCGAGTTATGGCATTTTTCTTTTTTAGCTATGGCGGCCATCTTGGATTTTTATTTTTGGTTTCGGTACGTGATAGAGGATGTCTTCAGCTACAATCTCACCAAATTTCAGGTCTCTATGTATAAAGATGGCCGAGTTAAAGCCATTTGAATGTAGCTATGGCGGCCATCTTGGATTTTCATTTTTGGTTTCCGTACGTGATAGAGGATGTCTTCAGCTACAACCTCACCAAATTTCAGCTCTCTATGTATAAAGATGGCCGAGTTTAAGCCATTTGAAAGTAGCTATGGCGGCCATCTTGGATTTTTGATTTTGATATGGAATATGATAGGAAACATTGTCAGCTATCACCATACCAAGTTTCAGCTCAATATCACTAAAATTGACCATTTTACAGTATTTTGACTTTTTTGCGTTGTCGGCCATCTTGGAAATTGGATTTTCAATTGAAATTTATTAGGGATCATTGTCAGCTACCCATTTGCCAAATATAAGTTCCATATATCCATCAAAATGGCCGCTTCACCTAATTTGCTTGTTCAAATGGCCGCTTCACCTAATTTGCTTGTTTAATTCAAAATGGCCGACTCACCTAATTAGTTGGTTTGATTCAAAATGGCCGACTCACCTAATTAGCTGGTTTGATTCAAAATGGCCGACTCACCTAATTAGCTGGTTTGATTCAAAATGGCCGACTCACCTAATTAGCTGGTTTGATTCAAAATGGCCGACTCACCTAATTAGCTGGTTTGATTCAAAATGGCCGACTCACCTAATTAGCTGGTTTGATTCAAAATGGCCGACTCACCTAATTAGCTGGTTTGATTCAAAATGGCCGACTCACCTAATTAGCTGGTTTGATTCAAAATGGCCGACTCACCTAATTAGCTGGTTTGATTCAAAATGGCCGACTCACCTAATTAGCTGGTTTGATTCAAAATGGCCGACTCACCTAATTAGCTGGTTTGATTCAAAATGGCCGACTCACCTAATTAGCTGGTTTGATTCAAAATGGCCGACTCACCTAATTAGCTGGTTTGATTCAAAATGGCCGACTCACATAATTAGCTGGTTTGATTCAAAATGGCCGACTCACCTAATTAGCTGGTTTGATTCAAAATGGCCGACTCACCTAATTAGCTGGTTTGATTCAAAATGGCCGACTCACATAATTAGCTGGTTTGATTCAAAATGGCCGACTCACCTAATTAGCTGGTTTGATTCAAAATGGCCGACTCACCTAATTAGCTGGTTTGATTCAAAATGGCCGACTCACATAATTAGCTGGTTTGATTCAAAATGGCCGACTCACCTAATTACCTGGTTTGATTCAAAATGGCCGACTCACCTAATTAACTAGTTTGATTCAAAATGGCCGACTCACCTAATTAGCTAGTTTGATTCAAAATGGCCGACTCACCTAATTAGCTAGTTTGATTCAAAATGGCCGACTCACCTAATTAGCTAGTTTGATTCAAAATGGCCGACTCACCTAATTAGCTAGTTTGATTCAAAATGGCCGACTCACCTAATTAGCTAGTTTGATTCAAAATGGCCGACTCACCTAATTAGCTAGTTTGATTCAAAATGGCCGACTCACCTAATTAGCTAGTTTGATTCAAAATGGCCGACTCACCTAATTAGCTAGTTTGATTCAAAATGGCCGACTCACCTAATTAGCTAGTTTCATTCAAAATGGCCGACTCACCTAATAAGCTAGTTTCATTCAAAATGGCAGACTCACCTAATTAGCTAATTTGATTCAAAATGGCCGACTCAACTAATTAGCTAGTTTGATTCAAAATGGCCGATTCACCTAATTAGCTAGTTTGATTCAAAATGGCCGACTCACCTAATTAGCTAGTTTGATTCAAAATGGCCGACTCACTTAATTAGCTAGTTTGATTCAAAATGGCAGACTCACCTAATTAGCTAGTTTGATTCAAAATGGCCGACTCACCTAATTAGCTTGTTTGATTCAAAATGGCCGACTCACCTAATTAGCTAGTTTGATTCAAAATGGCCGACTCACCTAATTAGCTAGTTTGATTCAAAATGGCCGACTCACCTAATTAGCTAGTTTGATTCAAAATGGCCGACTCACCTAATTAGCTAGTTTGATTCAAAATGGCCGACTCACCTAATTAGCTAGTTTGATTCAAAATGGCCGACTCACCTAATTAGCTAGTTTGATTCAAAATGGCCGACTCACCTAATTAGCTAGTTTCATTCAAAATGGCCGACTCACCTAATAAGCTAGTTTCATTCAAAATGGCAGACTCACCTAATTAGCTAATTTGATTCAAAATGGCCGACTCAACTAATTAGCTAGTTTGATTCAAAATGGCCGACTCACCTAATTAGCTAGTTTGATTCAAAATGGCCGACTCACCTAATTAGCTAGTTTGATTCAAAATGGCCGACTCACCTAATTAGCTAGTTTGATTCAAAATGGCCGACTCACCTAATTAGCTAGTTTGATTCAAAATGGCCGACTCACCTAATTAGCTAGTTTGATTCAAAATGGCCGACTCACCTAATTAGCTAGTTTGATTCAAAATGGCCGACTCACCTAATTAGCTAGTTTGATTCAAAATGGCCGACTCACCTAATTAGCTAGTTTGATTCAAAATGGCCGACTCACCTAATTAGCTAGTTTGATTCAAAATGGCAGACTCACCTAATTAGCTAGTTTGATTCAAAATGGCCGACTCACCTAATTATCTTGTTTGATTCAAAATGGCCGACTCACCTAATTAGCTAGTTTGATTCAAAATGGCCGACTCACCTAATTAGCTAGTTTCATCCAAAATGGCCGTCTCATCTAATTAGCTTGTGTATTGAACCTGCCTTGTATATTGCCTTGTATATTGAACCAAGATGGCGCCCTGATTCAAAATGGCCGCCTCACCTAATGAGCTTGGTTGATTCAAAATGGCCGCCTCACCTAATTAGCTACTTTGATTCAAAATGGCCGACTCACCTAATTAGCTAGTTTGATTCAAAATGGCCGTCTCACCTAAGTAGCTTGTGTATTGAACCTGCCCTGTATATTGCCTTGTATATTGAACCAAGATGGCGCCCTGATTCAAAATGGCCGCCTCACCTAATGAGCTTGGTTGATTCAAAATGGCCACCTCAACTAATTATCTAATTTCATCCAAAATGGCCGCCTCATCTAATTAGCTTTTGTATTGAACCTATCTTGTATATTGCCTTGTATATTGAACCAAGATGGCGCCCTGATTTAAAATGGCCGCCTCACCTAATGAGCTTGGTTGATTCAAAATGGCCGACTCACCTAATTAGCTAGTTCTATTCAAAATGGCCGACTCACCTAACTAGCTTGTGTATTGAACCTGCCTTGTATATTGCCTTGTATATTGAACCAAAATGGCGCCCTATGTAACTCAGTTTCTCTGAAAAGTTAAGTCCCATTCATTTCCTATGGGAAATTTACGATTTTTGTTAGCAAAATATTTCGCGATGGTAACTCCGATTGCTTAGAAAAGTAATAGCACACATCTCGGAGTCGGGCCGGTCGTTTTGATATAACTTATGTGGGGGTGCACGTTACGGTACGAGCCGCATTAATGTTGACGGAATAATAATAAATAATAAAAAAAAAAAATAAAGAAACCCTTATTGGTAGGATAACAATAGGTTGCTTCCAAGCATTTACAATGCATTGGCAGCCCCCAACTAGAAAGTTCCTGGAGAAACTTCGACGGGGGCTGCCAGGCTACTGCCCGTTAGCAGCCATCCTGAATACAAATGGCTCTAAATGTTAATAGCACATATCACGGAGCCAAATAAAATTCTTGAAATGATAGTAAAGGTGTTTGGGTTCATTTTCAGCTACGATTACACCAAATTTCAACTAAATAGCATTAAAAATGGTTGAATTATGGTGTTTTTTCTTTTTAGCTAAGGCGGCCATCTTGGATTTTTATTTTTGTTTTTTGTACGTGATAGGGAATGTCGTCAGCTACAACCTCGCCAAATTTCAGCTCTCTATGTATAAAGATGGCTGAGTTATGGCATTTTTTCTCTTTTAGCTATGGCGGCCATCTTGGATTTTTATTTTTGGTTTCGGTACGTAATACAGAATGTCTTCAGCTACAACCTCACCAAATTCCAGCTCTCTATGTATAAAGATGGCCGAGTTATGACATTTTTTCTTCTTAGCTATGGCGGCCATCTTGGATTTTTATTTTTGGTTTTGGTACGTGATAGAGGATGTCTTCAGCTACAATCTCACCAAATTTCAGCTCTCTATGTATAAAGATGGTCGAGTTAAAGCCATTTGAATGTAGCTATGGCGGCCATCTTGGATTTTTATTTTTGGTTTCCGTACGTGATAGAGGATGTCTTCAGCTACAACCTCACCAAATTTCAGCTCTCTATGTATAAAGATGGCCGAGTTATAGCCATTTGAAAGTAGCTATGGCGGCCATCTTGGATTTTTGATTTTGATATGGAATATGATAGGAAACATTGTCAGCTATCACCATACCAAGTTTCAGCTCAATATCACTAAAATTGACCATTTTACAGTATTTTGACTTTTTTACGTTGTCGGCCATCTTGGAAATTGGATTTTCAATTGAAATTTATTAGGGATCATTGTCAGCTACCCATTTACCAAATATAAGTTCCATATCTCCATCAAAATGGCCGCTTCACCTAATTTGCTTGTTCAAATGGCCGCTTCACCTAATTTGCTTGTTTGATTCAAAATGGCCGACTCACCTAATTAGCTGGTTTGATTCAAAATGGTCGACTCACCTAATTAGCTGGTTTGATTCAAAATGGCCGACTCACCTAATTAGCTGGTTTGATTCAAAATGGCCGACTCACCTAATTAACTGGTTTGATTCAAAATGGCCGACTCACCTAATTAGCTGGTTTGATTCAAAATGGCCGACTCACCTAATTAACTAGTTTGATTCAAAATGGCCGACTCACCTAATTAGCTGGTTTGATTCAAAATGGCCGACTCACCTAATTAGCTGGTTTGATTCAAAATGGCCGACTTACCTAATTAACTAGTTTGATTCAAAATGGCCGACTCACCTAATTAGTTGGTTTGATTCAAAATGGCCGACTCACCTAATTACCTGGTTTGATTCAAAATGGCCGACTCACCTAATTAGCTGGTTTGATTCAAAATGGCCGACTCACCTAATTAGTTGGTTTGATTCAAAATGGCCGACTCACCTAATTAGCTGGTTTGATTCAAAATGGCCGACTCACCTAAGTAGATTGTTTGATTCAAAATGGCCGACTTACCTAATTAACTAGTTTGATTCAAAATGGCCGACTCACCTAATTAGTTGGTTTGATTCAAAATGGCCGACTCACCTAATTAGCTGGTTTGATTCAAAATGGCCGACTCACCTAATTAGCTGGTTTGATTCAAAATGGCCGACTCACCTAATTAGCTGGTTTGATTCAAAATGGCCGACTCACCTAATTAACTAGTTTGATTCAAAATGGCCGACTCACCTAATTAGTTGGTTTGATTCAAAATGGCCGACTCACCTAATTAGCTGGTTTGATTCAAAATGGCCGACTCACCTAATTAGCTGGTTTGATTCAAAATGGCCGACTCACCTAATTAGCTGGTTTGATTCAAAATGGCCGACTCACCTAATTAGCTGGTTTGATTCAAAATGGCCGACTCACCTAATTAGCTGGTTTGATTCAAAATGGCCGACTCACCTAATTAGCTGGTTTGATTCAAAATGGCCGACTCACCTAATTAGCTGGTTTGATTCAAAATGGCCGACTCACCTAATTAGCTGGTTTGATTCAAAATGGCCGACTCACCTAATTACCTGGTTTGATTCAAAATGGCCGACTCACCTAATTAACTAGTTTGATTCAAAATGGCCGACTCACCTAATTAGCTAGTTTGATTCAAAATGGCCGACTCACCTAATTAGCTAGTTTGATTCAAAATGGCCGACTCACCTAATTAGCTAGTTTGATTCAAAATGGCCGACTCACCTAATTAGCTAGTTTCATTCAAAATGGCCGACTCACCTAATAAGCTAGTTTCATTCAAAATGGCAGACTCACCTAATTAGCTAATTTGATTCAAAATGGCCGACTCAACTAATTAGCTAGTTTGATTCAAAATGGCCGATTCACCTAATTAGCTAGTTTGATTCAAAATGGCCGACTCACCTAATTAGCTAGTTTGATTCAAAATGGCCGACTCACCTAATTAGCTAGTTTGATTCAAAATGGCAGACTCACCTAATTAGCTAGTTTGATTCAAAATGGCCGACTCACCTAATTATCTTGTTTGATTCAAAATGGCCGACTCACCTAATTAGCTAGTTTGATTCAAAATGGCCGACTCACCTAATTAGTTAGTTTCATCCAAAATGGCTGTCTCATCTAATTAGCTTGTGTATTGAACCTGCCTTGTATATTGCCTTGTATATTGAACCAAGATGGTGCCCTGATTCAAAATGGCCGCCTCACCTAATGAGCTTGGTTGATTCAAAATGGCCGCCTCACCTAATTAGCTACTTTGATTCAAAATGGCCGACTCACCTAATTAGCCAGTTTGATTCAAAATGGCTGTCTCACCTTATTAGCTAGCTTGATTCAAAATGGCCGACTCACCTAATTAGCTAGTTTGATTCAAAATGGCCGACTCACCTAATTAGCTAATTTGATTCAAAACGGCCGACTCACCTGATTAGCTAGTTTGATTCAAAATGGCAGACTCATGTAATTAGCTAGTTTGTTTCAAAATGGCTGACTCACCTAATTAGCTAGTTTGATTCAAAATGGCCGACTCACCTAATTAGCTAGTTTGATTCAAAATGGCCGACTCAACTAATTAGCTAGTTTGATTCAAAATGGCCGACTCACCTACTTAGCTAGTTTGATTCAAAATGGCAGACTCACCTAATTATCTAGTTTGATTCAAAATGGCCGACTCACCTAATTAGCTAGTTTGATTCAAAATGGCCGACTTCCCTAATTAGCTAGTTTGAATCAAAATGGCCGACTCATCTAATTAGCTAGTTTGATTCAAAATGGCCGACTCACCTAATGAACTTGTGTATTGAACCTGCCTTGTATATTGGCCGACTAATTTAAGTAGCTAGTTTGATTCAAAATGGCCGACTCACCTAATTAGCTAGTTTGATTCAAAATGGCCGACTCACCTAATTAGACTGTTTGAGTCAAAATGGCCGCCTCACCTAACTAGCTTGTGTATTGAACCTGCCTTGTATATTGCCTTGTATATTGAACCAAAATGGCGCCCTATGTTACTCAGTTTCTCTGAAAACTCAAGGTCCCATTCATTTCCTATGGGAAATTTACGATTTTTGTTAGCGAAATATTTTGCGATGGTAACTCCGATTGCTTAGAAAAGTAATAGCACACATCTCGGAGTCGGGCCGGTCGTTTTGATATAACTTTTGTGGGGGTGCACGTTACGGTACGAGCCGCATTAATGTTGACGGAAGAATAATAAATAAATAAATAATAAATAAATAAAGAAACCCTTATTGGGTGGAGAACAATAGGTTGCTGCTTAATGCATTTACAATGCATTTGGCAGCCCCCAACTAGAAAGTTCCTGGAGAAACTTCGAAGGGGGCTGCCAGGCTACTGCCCGCTAGCAACCATCCTGAATACAAATGGCTCCAAATGTTCATAGCATACATCACAGAGCTAAATTAAAGTCTTGAAATGATAGTAAAAGGTGTTTGGGTTCACTTTCAGCTAACATTACACCAAATTTCAGCTAAATAGCATTAAAAATGGCCGAATTATGGTGTTTTTTATCTTTTAGATAAGGCGGCCATCTTGGATTTTTTAATTTTTAATCAGGGTTTATTAGAGCTCATTCTCAGCTACTAAGTTGCCAAGTTTTGTCTCAATAGCTCTAAAAATGGCCGAGTTATGGCATTTTTTGTCATTTAGCTATGGCGGCCATCTTGGATTTTTATTTTTGTTTTTTGTACGTGATAGAGAATGTCGTCAGCTACAACATCACCAAATTTCAGCTCTCTATGTATAAAGATGGCCGAGTTATGACATTTTTTCTTCTTAGCTATGGCGGCCATCTTGGATTTTTATTTTTGGTTTTGGTACGTGATAGAGGATGTCTTCAGCTACAATCTCACCAAATTTCAGCTCTCTATGTATAAAGATGGTCGAGTTAAAGCCATTTGAATGTAGCTATGGCGGCCATCTTGGATTTTTATTTTTGGTTTCCGTACGTGATAGAGGATGTCTTCAGCTACACCCTCACCAAATTTCAGCTCTCTATGTATAAAGATGGCCGAGTTATAGCCATTTGAAAGTAGCTATGGCGGCCATCTTGGATTTTTGATTTTGATATGGAATATGATAGGAAACATTGTCAGCTATCACCATACCAAGTTTCAGCTCAATATCACTAAAATTGACCATTTTACAGTATTTTGACTTTTTTGCGTTGTCGGCCATCTTGGAAATTGGATTTTCAATTGAAATTTATTAGGGATCATTGTCAGCTACCCATTTGCCAAATATAAGTTCCATATCTCCATCAAAATGGCCGCTTCACCTAATTTGCTTGTTCAAATGGCCGATTCACCTAATTTGCTTGTTTGATTCAAAATGGCCGACTCACCTAATTAGCTGGTTTGATTCAAAATGGTCAACTCACCTAATGAGCATGTTTGATTCAAAATGGCCACCTCACCTAATGAGCATGTTTGATTCAAAATGGCCTCCTCACCAAATGATCTTGTTTGATCCAAAATGGCCGCCTCACCTAATGAGCTAGTTTGATTCAAAATGGCCACCTCACCTAATGAGCTTGTTTGATTCAAAATGGCCGACTCACCTAATCAGCTAGTTTGATTCAAAATGGCCGACTCAACTAATTAGGTAGTTTGATTCAAAATGGCCGACTCACCTAATGGCCGACTCACCTAATGAGATAGTTTGATTCAAAATGGCCGACTCACCTAATGAGCTTGTTTGATTCAAAATGGCCGACTCACCTAATGAGCCTGTTTGATTCAAAATGGCCACCTCACCTAATGAGCTTGTTTGATTCAAAATGGCTGACTCACCTAATGAGCTTGTTTGATTCAAAATGGCCGTCTCACCTAATGAGCTTGTTTGATCCAAAATGGCCGACTCACCTAATGAGATAGTTTGATTCAAAATGGCCGACTCACCTAATAGCTTGTTTGATTCAAAATGGCCGACTCACCTAATAAGCTTGTTTGATTCAAAATGGCCGACTCACCTGATGAGCCTGTTTGATTCAAAATGGCCACTTCACCTAATGAGTTTGTTTGATTCAAAATGGCCGACTCACCTAATGAGCTTGTTTGATTCAAAATGGCCGACTCACCTAATGAGCTTGTTTGATTCAAAATGGCCGACTCACCTAATGAGCTGTTTGATTCAAAATGGCCGACTCACCTAATTAGCTAGTTTGATTCAAAATGGCCGACTCACCTAATTAGCTAGTTTGATTCAAAATGGCCGACTCACCTAATTAGCTAGTTTGATTCAAAATGGCCGACTCACCTAATTAGCTAGTTTCATTCAAAATGGCCGACTCACCTAATAAGCTAGTTTCATTCAAAATGGCAGACTCACCTAATTAGCTAATTTGATTCAAAATGGCCGACTCAACTAATTAGCTAGTTTGATTCAAAATGGCCGATTCACCTAATTAGCTAGTTTGATTCAAAATGGCCGACTCACCTAATTAGCTAGTTTGATTCAAAATGGCCGACTCACCTAATTAGCTAGTTTGATTCAAAATGGCCGACTCACCTAATTAGCTAGTTTGATTCAAAATGGCCGACTCACCTAATTAGCTAGTTTGATTCAAAATGGCAGACTCACCTAATTAGCTAGTTTGATTCAAAATGGCCGACTCACCTAATTATCTTGTTTGATTCAAAATGGCCGACTCACCTAATTAGCTAGTTTGATTCAAAATGGCCGACTCACCTAATTAGCTAGTTTCATCCAAAATGGCCGTCTCATCTAATTAGCTTGTGTATTGAACCTGCCTTGTATATTGCCTTGTATATTGAACCAAGATGGCGCCCTGATTCAAAATGGCCGCCTCACCTAATGAGCTTGGTTGATTCAAAATGGCCGCCTCACCTAATTAGCTACTTTGATTCAAAATGGCCGACTCACCTAATTAGCTAGTTTGATTCAAAATGGCCGTCTCACCTAAGTAGCTTGTGTATTGAACCTGCCCTGTATATTGCCTTGTATATTGAACCAAGATGGCGCCCTGATTCAAAATGGCCGCCTCACCTAATGAGCTTGGTTGATTCAAAATGGCCACCTCAACTAATTATCTAATTTCATCCAAAATGGCCGCCTCATCTAATTAGCTTGTGTATTGAACCTACCTTGTATATTGCCTTGTATATTGAACCAAGATGGCGCCCTGATTCAAAATGGCCGCCTCACCTAATGAGCTTGGTTGATTCAAAATGGCCGACTCACCTAATTAGCTAGTTCTATTCAAAATGGCCGACTCACCTAACTAGCTTGTGTATTGAACCTGCCTTGTATATTGCCTTGTATATTGAACCAAAATGGCGCCCTGATTCAAAATGGCCGCCTCACCTAATGAGCTTGGTTGATTCAAAATGGCCGCCTCACCTAATTAGCTACTTTGATTCAAAATGGCCGACTCACCTAATTAGCTAGTTTGATTCAAAATGGCCGTCTCACCTAAGTAGCTTGTGTATTGAACCTGCCCTGTATATTGCCTTGTATATTGAACCAAGATGGCGCCCTGATTCAAAATGGCCGCCTCACCTAATGAGCTTGGTTGATTCAAAATGGCCACCTCAACTAATTATCTAATTTCATCCAAAATGGCCGCCTCATCTAATTAGCTTGTGTATTGAACCTACCTTGTATATTGCCTTGTATATTGAACCAAGATGGCGCCCTGATTCAAAATGGCCGCCTCACCTAATGAGCTTGGTTGATTCAAAATGGCCGACTCACCTAATTAGCTAGTTCTATTCAAAATGGCCGACTCACCTAACTAGCTTGTGTATTGAACCTGCCTTGTATATTGCCTTGTATATTGAACCAAGATGGCGCCCTGATTCAAAATGGCCGCCTCACCTAATGAGCTTGGTTGATTCAAAATGGCCGACTCACCTAATTAGCTAGTTCTATTCAAAATGGCCGACTCACCTAACTAGCTTGTGTATTGAACCTGCCTTGTATATTGCCTTGTATATTGAACCAAAATGGCGCCCTATGTAACTCAGTTTCTCTGAAAAGTTAAGTCCCATTCATTTCCTATGGGAAATTTACGATTTTTGTTAGCAAAATATTTCGCGATGGTAACTCCGATTGCTTAGAAAAGTAATAGCACACATCTCGGAGTCGGGCCGGTCGTTTTGATATAACTTATGTGGGGGTGCACGTTACGGTACGAGCCGCATTAATGTTGATGGATGAATAATAAATAATAATAAAAAACTAGAAAGTTCCTGGAGAAACTTCGAAGGGGGCTGCCAGGCTACTGCCCGCTAGCAACCATCCTGAATACAAATGGCTCCAAATGTTCATAGCATACATCACAGAGCTAAATTAAAGTCTTGAAATGATAGTAAAAGGTGTTTGGGTTCACTTTCAGCTAACATTACACCAAATTTCAGCTAAATAGCATTAAAAATGGCCGAATTATGGTGTTTTTTATCTTTTAGATAAGGCGGCCATCTTGGATTTTTTAATTTTTAATCAGGGTTTATTAGAGCTCATTCTCAGCTACTAAGTTGCCCAAGTTTTGTCTCAATAGCTCTAAAAATGGCCGAGTTATGGCATTTTTTGTCATTTAGCTATGGCGGCCATCTTGGATTTTTATTTTTGTTTTTTGTACGTGATAGAGAATGTCGTCAGCTACAACATCACCAAATTTCAGCTCTCTATGTATAAAGATGGCCGAGTTATGACATTTTTTCTTCTTAGCTATGGCGGCCATCTTGGATTTTTATTTTTGGTTTTGGTACGTGATAGAGGATGTCTTCAGCTACAATCTCACCAAATTTCAGCTCTCTATGTATAAAGATGGTCGAGTTAAAGCCATTTGAATGTAGCTATGGCGGCCATCTTGGATTTTTATTTTTGGTTTCCGTACGTGATAGAGGATGTCTTCAGCTACACCCTCACCAAATTTCAGCTCTCTATGTATAAAGATGGCCGAGTTATAGCCATTTGAAAGTAGCTATG
>JBBPBX010023505.1:7459-30522 GCA_038048925.1 Garcialebias charrua | reverse complement strand
GCACAGTGACACAACTGGTAGAGCTGCTGCCTCTCAGCGAGAAGGTCCAGGTTCAAATCCCGGCCTTTCTGGGTGGAGTTTGCATGTTCTCTCCGTGCATGCGTGGGTTTTCTCCGGGTACTCCGGTTTCCTCCCACAGTCCAAAAACATGCATGTTAGGTTGATTGGTAACTCTAAATTGACCCTGGGTGTGAGTGAAACAGGTCCCTCTTGTAAATGAGTCCCCGTGGCTCAACGAGGCTAGCCTGTATAAATAAAGGTTGAATGAAAAAAAAAAAAAATATATATATATATATATATATATGTATATATACACTGTATATATGTGTGTACAGTACTGTATATATGTAATGCAAAATAATCCATGTATGTGTATAAATAAGCCCCGTGTTGTTGTTGTTGTTGTCGTTGTTTTTATTTTTTTTATTTGAATCATCTAAACTTTTGGAAATTTCCAAGAGAAAGTTTAAAAATAAGGCAGTACACAAATGTAACAAACTGAGGAAGCATCTAACAACAACTGTGTTTCTGCACTAGAGATGTGTTAATCTACTAATGAGAAAATCAGAGGAGTGAACCTGGCCTGTTGAGCTGCTTTGATGGAGTACGCTTATCTATTTAGCAGATGGAGAGAGTTTTCTCAACAACAACAAAAAGTTCAACTCCAATGAAGCTGACTCAGCTGCACTTATCTCAATGTGTGTGTGTTTTCATATAACAACATTAACATATGCACTTTTATAGCTTTTCAAGTGTTGAATCTGTATGCATAAAGTATAGATTCAGTATGCAGTAATTGTACACTTTAAGCAGCCATCAAGTGCGTCAACGCCTGTCATCAGCCCACACAGCTCCATCTGTTCTGCTGCTCGCTGCCGTCTCACTACAGTACTTAAACTGCATGTTTTGAAAACGATACATGAAATAGTGTGATTTCTTCTTGTATTTTTCTTGAGCTCCTATGTCTGTGAAGGTGATTTGGATTTGAAGATTGAGCTGTTGGAATGAAAAAGGCCTTGCTAATAGATCAATGTACGTCACCACATGTTCAGTACATAAAAACGCCTCGATCAGAAGTTTGATCTACAGAAAATATTATTTACGTCTATTTATTATTCTTAGTTTAAAAGTGTGACCTATACTGTAGTCTCATTCCTTTTTTCTTAAACGAAATTTGATTTGACTCATTCTGTTTTGCTGTCATTGCTGCTGCTCTTGCAGGTTTGAAGCCACAAACCTATATTTTTAAAGAACTTCTACATTTTCTTAGTTGAAATGTTTGACATGTTTACTATGCTTCATTGTAAATAAAATATGGGATTATTAGCTTCTCAAATTATTGCAATGTTTTCTATTTACATTTTTTTTATGCTTAAACTTTTCCCAAAACTGAAAAAGAGAAAAATGAATTCTCCATTGAAAATGACATGTAAAAAGGTAAATGATATGATCCAACAGCCAATATCAGTATTACATCATCATTGGTACTTTGTAGATTTAAAATAGCTACATAATAAATTAAGAACAAAGAACAATGTTTTAAAGATGATGTACTATAAAACAGAGGTGTCATGCAATGTTGCATGAAAACAGCTTGCAGGGAAGTAAAATGATATATTTAGGTGCAAACTTAAAAAAAGAACATCTGAGAAGTTATAATCTTGGGAAATAAGAATATAACATCTTCCCTGCATTTCCAGTCTGGTGGAAATGGGACACAGCCAGCCTGCAAGCTATAAAAAAGGAAGTAAAGCCCTGTGTCTTCTCTCCTTTTTCTCCTTTTCTCCTTAGACCAGCAAGTCCCCAGGAGGGAAAAGTAAAAACAAAACAAAGGGAGTTTATTCTGGCTAAACCAATTTTCTCCTTTTTAACAACTATCAAGATCATTTAAATTCTTAATTTTTCATTTAAAATCAGTCTTGCTGTGTCGGATAATTAGTCTGACAGAAAAGGCTCGGTGCTAATTAGGTGTTTGACACAGTTTTGATAAAAATGGCTGCAGACAAGGGCACATAAAACTGTGCAAAAATCTGAAGACGTCCCTCATCTCTCAATATTTTGCTTTCAAGCAGCAAAACTCTTTAATGGTCTTTTAAAATGATCTAGTCTTCAGGCTTACTGGAGATCTTTCAAAATTGTTTTTCTTTTTTTGTTTGGTTTTGTTTTTACTTTTTGTTTTGCTTTTTCCTGCCACAAAACATAATATCCGAATTGTATGATTACAAAACCAAATTCTAGCGTTAAAAGGTTTGACAGTAATAACAATGTTATTGTAGCTCATTAGCTATGTTTACATGGCCATAAGTAATTGGATTAAATTCGGCCATTCGGAATAAAAATTTGTCATGTAAACGCCCCATTCTGATTATTCTGAGCTGATTCAGATCAGTTCAAATGAATTTGTAATCCGAATGAGAGGGGAGGGGGGGGGGTGATTTATGCCAATTCATATTCCGAACGGTGTGCATGAAAACACTTAATGTGCAGTGGTGTAGTCTATGTGATACTCAGGCATACAGAGTATACCCACTAGAAAAGCTTGAGAATTTCAGTATACAGTACCCACTTAAAAGTGCCCAATGACACATGACTTATCATTAGACATGTGTCATTGATACGTTAAACGGCAGTTGAACGCTTCCGAAACAATCTAACGGTATGTAGCGCTGTGCTTTGATACTGTTGCATAAATTCTCTAACATGATTTTAATACAAAGCCAAATGTTGTACAATGTTGTTGTTTATTTATTCATATATAAACATAAGAAAAAATTGGAAATGTTCAATACGCTTAAAAATCCAAATATATTGACGATTACATTGTACTAACCAGTGTACTGTACTTTGGTTTCTAAGCACAGTATACCCACTACAAAAATGTAGACTACACCACTGTTAATGTGATCATTTTACTCAGATCTGGAAAACTGACCTGACTGTCAACGTCACGTATTTCCTCCTGGCTAATGCTAATAATATTAGCATGCTGGGGAAGCAAAACTGGTCGGTGAGCGACACAACATTTCTACTAGAAACTTTGGAAGATCTCAAAATGATCTTTATTAGCTGTAGCTCAGTCAGGGAGTGCAGTAACATCTCCACCGTCATTAAAACCTGTCGCGGGTCCATTCTGAGCGCTCAGCTTTGTTTACGTTCATCCCGGAAGAAGAACTTCTTCTTCTGTGTTTTTTTAAGGGGAGTTTACCACTCTGCGCATGTCAGTACTTCCATTCTGAATAAAAACCTGCTGCATGTAAACTCGTCATGATCAGATTGTGCCCATGTAAACGATACATTTGGATTATTTAATCAGAATACATTTCAATCCGATCAAATAATTTTGTGCTTGTAGTGAAAGAAGCTATGGGCAAAATTCTGTGACCGGATTGAACAGTGTGTTCTGATTGCATAATTAGATAGTACTGTTTACATGGGCTCAATCCATTCATGACGAGCGTTTACATGCAACAGGCTTTTATTCTGACCAGAAGTTCTGACATGCACAGATTATAACAATCTCCTTAAAAAAAAAGAACACAGAAGAGGAAGTTACTTTTGTGAAAACCACAGTAGAAAAAGTTACTTCCGGGACAAAAGTAAACAGACGCGCCAAAAATGGACGCGCGCCAGATTGTAATGACGGCGATGGAGTTGTTACTGCACTTCCTGATTGAGCTACAGGCGAAGCAACGCATGCTTATAGTTTTTTTATTCACAGTATGAGAGCGCTGGAAAAGGAAACACGTAGGGGAGGGGTGCGCAGCGCACATGCACAGTCAGGACAGTTTCCACAGTCCCATAAAAGGAACAGATCAAGTGTTTACATGCACACCGATCGGGTTACGGATCGGCGTAAACCACCCGTTTCGTTCGGATCACAAATTAGGTCGGATCACGCCAAATACACAAGAAATAACCCGAACGGGGCGTTTACATGACGCACTTTTGTTCCGAGCGGCCGTTTGATCCGATTACTTATGTCCATGAAAACATAGCTAGAGTTCTCAAAAAATTGTATTTGTTTACATAGAAATTTGCATACAGTATTTTTTTTTAGAACATACTAATTCTAAAGCTGTACTCTTACATGATTAATTGTCAGAAAAAAATAAGTGATTTAAGGCTTTTTATAATGAATGTGCAGTAAATAAAAAAAAAAATATATATAGTTCAAAGAATAATGAAAATTCGATGAAACTACTTTCTAAAGTCCACACATAAATTATGTTAAAACACACAACAAAAGACGAGTATGGAACAGAGCTTCACCAACTATCAGTGGCATGTAGCAGAAAATAAAGTGGGATAATGTGTAAAACCTATTTTCCTGACTGTGCAGGCTGGGCTATCTTTGTGTTCATGTTGGTATTGGCAGACCAGTAAAACAAAAACTGGCAGGTTGTGCTGACTGCACAATGTAACTGACATTTTTTCATCTTATAAAGAAGTACTGAGAAATAAAAAAAAATTAAAAAAGACGAGCTGAAAAATGCACCACCAGGTGCAGCTTGTTCATTCTGAAGGTATCAGCCATGCAATGCTAAGGTGAACGGAATAACGTAGAAAATATACGGCATGACAAATGAGTGAAAAATTGGATTAGGTGAAAATTTTTGTAGTCAGAGCGTTGTAACGAGCAGACATTCCAACACTGAAGAAAAGCTGGAATTCTGGGAATGTTTTAATCAGCCAAGCTGATGGGCTTCAGATAACACAGCTAATCAGTGAACGGCACCAACGGCTGTTAGTTGACAGAGGGAGATGGGAGAAACCTGTGCACGAATGACACCCATTAAAAAAGTTCAAAAGCTTTGGCAGCGAACACTCACACGGCTGTTTGATGTCTGATTGGTGGGGAAATTGTGGGCAATCTAATGTGTGTGTCCATTTCAGCATAATAAAGTGTGTAGCAAATTTGTTTATGACTGAGAAAGAGGATCAAGGTGGTGTGCGGGTCTGTATTTTGACTGTGCATGTGTGTAACGCTAACGCATGTGCATGACATACTACATCTGTTTTCCTCTCATCTCCATGGGGCTCTCTGCCTTATCTGTAATTGTCAAATTCTTTGGAGCTGATATATATCCACAGTGACTGGACTAATATTAACACTTAGCACAATCTGGCTTTTTTTAAGTAAAAGGAAGTGTTGTATACCACAAAAGAGAAAAACAACTGGCAATACATTTAACAGTACTTCATGAAACATCTACTGTAAGTAGGACTTTGCTGCATTGACACAGCAGAGAATGGTTAAAACCCACTTTAATTGTGCTCAAGTTCAGCAATGACTGATGGAAAACCTTCCAGGAAGTAGTTTTAACAGCTGCAAACTTACTGTCATGCAGGACATATATGTGAAGTTGTCAGAAGAAAGAGCTGGTGTTAGTTTCATCATGATGAGGAGGAAGAGATGAGCAACAGCTACGAGTGTGTAGATTTACATATTCTAAAGTCAAAGAGTTCAAAGCATGCAAAAGAAAAACAATTCAAGTTAAACAGATCTAAAGCTAATGGGGAGCATTTTCAACCTTAATGGTGAAACAGATCTGTGCTGTGGCATTGTGTTGTACAAAACAGACATGAAGGTTTGAGAGTGAAGTGCAGCACTGACTGAGTCCTCTGGGAAAGACCAGAGTCACAGTCAGTTTGAGGCTGATGTACTTTGGAACAAAAGATAATACATTTTATCAAATTAAAACAAAGAATGATCTTTTGGAGACTTAAAATAAAGGTTTGGATCCAAGGTTTGATAGAACACCTAGGATCCTGTCCTTCATGTGACATTGACTTGTACAACTATTATAAACAAAGTTACTGAACTCTACATAAAAGCAGTGTTCCCAGATGGCAATACTCTCTTTCAGTAGGACAATATAACAAATTGGAGAAATTTCTGCTCTGTTTTGATGTTAGATAGATAAGATTTCCTCTTCTTCCTGCCACCTTTCATTTGATGTTTTTTCTTGCTTTTAATATTACATGTAAGAATGTTTTTCTTTTAACAATGTAAAATGAATAAATCAATAAATAAATAAATGTTTTCAGTATTCTAGATAGTTTACTTGAGCTTAATTTTGTTTAAGTTTTTTATTAGACCTTATTACCTCCAAATGCAGGAAGAGAGCCACCTGCATCATGAAGGACCCCACTCACCCAGCACACATACTTTTGGCTCCGGTCCTCTCAGGCAAGAGGTTAAGGAGCATTAGAACAACTAAACTGAGGAACAGCTTCTACCCTGAGGCTGTTAGACTCATGAATATCTAACCAGAATAATCACTGTGGGGAAAAAAATCTATCACATCATGTTGCTGCTGATCTGTTTCTTGTTGCTGTTGATCTGTTTCTTGTTGCTGCTGATCTGTTTCTTGTTGCTGTTGATCTGTTTCTTGTTGCTGTTGATCTGTTTCTTGTTGCTGTTGATCTGTTTCTTGTTGCTGTTGATCTGTTTCTTGTTGCTGTTGATCTGTTTCTTGTTGCTGCTGATCTGTTTCTTGTTGCTGTTGATCTGTTTCTTGTTGCTGTTGATCTGTTTCTTGTTGCTGTTGATCTGTTTCTTGTTGCTGCTGATCTGTTTCTTGTTGCTGTTGATCTGTTTCTTGTTGCTGTTGATCTGTTTCTTGTTGCTGTTGATCTGTTTCTTGTTGCTGTTGATCTGTTTCTTGTTGCTGTTGATCTGTTTCTTGTTGCTGTTGATCTGTTTCTTGTTGCTGTTGATCTGTTTCTTGTTGCTGTTGATCTGTTTCTTGTTGCTGTTGATCTGTTTCTTGTTGCTGTTGATCTGTTTCTTGTTGCTGTTGATCTGTTTCTTGTTGCTGTTGATCTGTTTCTTGTTGCTGTTGATCTGTTTCTTGTTGCTGTTGATCTGTTTCTTGTTGCTGTTGATCTGTTTCTTGTTGCTGCTGATCTGTTTCTTGTTGCTGTTGATCTGTTTCTTGTTGCTGTTGATCTGTTTCTTGTTGCTGAGTTCATTTGTACTCATCTGCTCACACAGACTCGTGTTCGTGCTATTCGGCGTATTGTTTTTTTAATGCTACTAGTGTAATTTTAGTTAATGCTTTTCTTAGTTTATATCTTAGATCTTCTTACTGTTTTAATTTTACATTTTAATATTTTTGTTGGATGCAACTGGGACCCTGTGTACACAATTTCATTCCACCACATGTACCACATGTGGTGTGTATGACAAATAAAGAACCTTGAATCCTTGAATCCCCCCTTTTTTTTACCTTGATCACTTTTCTTTTTAAATGTTTGGTCCCCTTGTTAAAGTCAGTGTTGATTTCTGTCTTTCCCCTCACTCCTGGTCTCATTTTCTGATTAACACACATCAACCGTTAGTGAAAAAATAGTCTTCCCTCTCCTTGTATGTATCTGCTTGTCTAAACTCAAAATAAGCAAAATTTTCTATTGGGCTGACTCCTGTTAGTTCTGCATTTGATCATCTTAAAATGTGCTCTGCAACAATGCAAATAAAGCTTCAAGAAAAGCTTCATGAAGAACATTTGAGGTTTGATGTATCGTTGTAGTCCAAAGATCTCAGCATAGGTTTGTGCTGACAAAAAAAGGTAAATCAATGCAGCTCTGATCACACAAATTACATGATGTAAAGAATGTGATGCTGATGGCTTGTCACACTTTTAGAGGTTTAGAAGGAATATGACTTGATGAAACATTTTATTCTGAGGAGACGGGGAATCTAACATATACAGGTAGTCCTTGACTTACGAGCGCATCGACATACGAGGTTCCGGACTTACGAATATGCATCTCATTAAAAAAAAAGTATATATATATATATATATATATATTATATATATATATATATATTTTATTTTTATAATAAATAAATAAATGTACAGTACTGTACAGTTACCAATCACTTAGCCTATCCTAACATAGTTAAGGAGTGAGTTGAATTGTCTCCCTCCTCCGTAGCAGGCATTCACATAAAGGGAGCTAGCTCCATTTATGTGAATGGGAGACAATTCAACTCATTCCTTCATCTTTAAAAACTGTGTTGGGATAGGCTAAGTGCTTGGTAACTGTACAGTACTGTACATTTATTTATATAATAATATAATAATAAACTTTATTTGTATAGCACCTTCCACAATGCCTTGCATTGACCAAGGTGCTTAACAGGATAAAAAGAAGAATAAACGGGAACAATAGATCAATGAAAATAGAATAAGAAACCACAGCGATAAAATTTATTTATTTATTTAAAAAAATATATACATATTTTTTGTGATCCTACTTACAAATTGTCGACTTACGAATGGCCCGTAGGTACGGAACTCGCTCGTAAGTCGGGGGCTACCTGTATTGTGCGTTGTTAGTGGGTACCTGTACCTGTATTGTGGGTTGTTAGGGATGGGGCCGATCCGATCCGGTATCAGTATCGGCCTCCGATACCAGCCTAATTTACGTATCGGATTTTCGATCCAACGTGCCGATATTTTCCGATCCATGATGCACGTTGGCTTCAAGCTATGGAATAGATTTCCTGAACGGAGGCGTGTCTCATGAACCCAGAGTAACAAGACCCGCCTCACATTCAGGAAATCCATTTCATAGTTTGCAGCCTGCTACAGCGTGAGGACTAAGTGAGTAGCATCTTTGCTAACAGCTAGCCAACATTTCATCGTTCATGTCCGTTGTGTGGAAGTATTTTACACTAAACACCGCAAGACAGCAACGTTCAATGTCTGCAGAACCATAGCGCCACATTAAACCGCGGTCAAGTTAGTTTTACGTTGGACATTCGAGTTCCATGGCTTCAGCTGTGTGTTTTTCATGTTCAATCCAGGATGGGCGCTCTGATTTTGGGCAGCTGCTCTCCGCCTGCCCCTCCATCGAGACGGAGACGCCGCTGGCCGTGTCGGGATGCCTTTGTTTCGGTTCAGCGAGAGTGGCGTCCCGCTGAAGCAATGGAGCTCGACTGTCCAACGTAAAACTAACTTGACCGCAGTCCAAGATATAGTTTACCCTTCAGGAGATATTTATCAGTACAACAGTAGACAATTATAAAAAAGCATATTAAAGCTGATATATGTAACTTTTCTAACAATATTTTTTAAACATATTTCTTCACTCTGTCACTATCTCCTGACAGACTGATGTTAGACAAGTAATCTCTGAAGAAAACTATAGTCCCCTTGCTTCTCTAAAAGCATTTCAAAAAAACCACAATGACCCGCCATTAACCAGCCAATAAAAAACAGTTTTTAACCAGACAATAAAAACAGAGCTTCTCACTTCTCACGCTCCTAACCCACGCCCCCACCCTGTCCCAGCCCGCTGCGGCCGCGCAGGTTCTCGTTCAAAGTATTGCAAAGCGATGCAAAACTGTTTTGTATGTGACACAAATGTATTAAATTCCCCTTCTTCATCCTTGATCTGGACTTTTCTTTAGGTTTTTTGCCAAAAGTCAAGTGATCGCTTCCTCCTCCGCTGAGTCCATGAATGAATTGAGGAAATTAATGAATTTGTCACGAGCGAATTAAACTCGAGTTCAACGTGGCTGCCGAGGCTCTGCAGATTTCATGGTGTTCTGGTGTGCTGGACCAGCGCTCCATGTTCTTATTTTATTTTTTAGAACGTTTTATTAACATATAAACACAGAAATTCGGAGCGGCTGCGACAGGACATGAAGTGGAGGCGGCGTTAAGGAAGCTGCTGCTGAATTACAGCGAGAGTGAGGGGGAGCAGAGCCATATGTGGCTCTGAGGGGGAGGGACCAGAAACGTGTCTATGTCAAAAAATTTCTAAGTTCCAGCGTGTTCCAGAAATTACATGTAGCAGCTTTAATTAAAAATTACAAGAAAACTGTATACCCCCGCCCCCCCTGCATTATAAAGCGATGTAAAATACTAAAAACAGGAACATGTCTGTGTTGGTTTATGCCATGAACTTAGAAGATGTAAAGCTATTTACTATTTTATTTAATTAATTTATTCATTCATTTAAAAGAGACAAAATAAAACAAATTCATCAAAAAGAAAACATTGAATGAAAAGAGTGCAGAAAGAAGAAAAAAATATTATATCACCCCGTTATTTAAAAGAATATATAAAATAACTTTAAACAAACAATCACTTAAATTAATCACTTTAATATCCACTTTAGAGCTAGGAATAAAAAAACATGTTTTGTGTTAACAGAATTTAATCATAACTTTGAAACTTATCCAACATTAATAAAACTTTCCTCAAATTGCCTTTTTGGACATGCATGCATATATGTGTACACATTGTACTTGAGAGGAGATTATTACAGCCTCATATAAAATCAATGATAATGAGGATATCGGAACTGGATTGGTATCGGCCGATACCCAGATTTAATTATCGGGATCGGATCGGAAGCAAGAAAATGTGGATCGGTTTATCCCTAGTTGTTAGTATAATGTTAAGAGTGATATGTACATAAATAGTGTGATATTAATGAACTGAAACATATAATTTGTATTTAAATTATCAAGTGATCTTATTGCAACTAGAGCATTGTCATTTAAGACTCTTCGACCCATTCCTGAGCTAGCATGCTATGTTGACTCAATGCCAAACTGGCCCCTGACAGGGAGATTCCCTGAGAACAATAGACCAAAATGGAGGTGGGGCAAATGGGGAGGAGCTGACCGAAGGCTCCAACATTTGGTTAACAGTGGAAAGCTAACCATCACAGTCATATTGATTGCAAATATTCTGTCCATGCAAAATAAAATAGATGAGCTCTATGCTTAGATCTCCGTGCAGAAGGACTTTCAGGAATATTGTGTTTCTGTGAAACGTAGCTAGGGTAGAGGACACCTGATGAGGCAGTAACCCCATTGGATACACGGTCTTCAGAGAGGACCTATGCACTGCAGACAGCGGTAAGACTCACCGAGGTGGAATGGCTATCCTCGTTAAACAATTATGGTGCACGAATTGTAAAATCATTTCTTAATCCTGCTCTGAAAACATGGAATATCTGACTTTAAAGCTAAGGCCATTTTATCTGCTCATAGAACTGTAATGCATCATTGTGAGTGTAGTGTAAAACCCACCTGCCGCCAATGAAGAAGCTGCACTGAAGGAGCTACAAGATAACAAGCATGAAAACATGTATTGAACACTGCTGTTATTACTTTGTATTCTAGGAGCTTTTAACCAATGTAATCTTTGGGGGGAAAATGTCTAAACTGGATCAACTTGTGACCTTCACCACCAGGGGAAATAAAATACTAGATTGCTGCTACAGCAACATCAGAAATGACTTTTCAGCTGAACCAAAACCTCACTTTGGTAAGTTTAATCAGCTGTCAATCAGGCTTAAACCAGTTTACTGTAAAAGTCTTAAGATACAGCCAGTCACAGTCAGGACCATTAACACCTGGAATGATGGTGCAAAAGCTTGCAGGGCTGCTTGGAGACCACAGACTGGAAGTTCTTCAAATAGGCCGTAAACAAAATTCACAAATGCACAGAGACTATTGGTGCATTCACACCTAACAGCGTTTCAACGGCAGGAGCGTCCAGCTTACATGCAAAGTCAATGGGGGACGCGCTTCCAGCCGCGTCTTGGCGCCGGGCGTCACGTGCGTGTTGAGCATGATGGAAAGCGTTTTTCCGTGCACGTGAACCCGCGTCAGCCTCCAAAGCACACGTTGATTTAGCTGAAGATTTCGCGGTTCAAACATTCAAACGCCGTTCAACTCTCCCTGATTGGTTGATCAGGGAGAGTCGGGGGGAGAAGAGAGGGGGTCAGGGGGAGAGGGGGAGAGTCCCTATGTGACGCGGAAACGATTGCGCAACTATGTGACGTATTGTTTGTGGGACACAGAAAAAACCCGCGGAGTCATGGACTATGGAAGAGAAACTCATTGTAGCTGTGTGTTCGCGACAAGTCCTTCACGACCAGTCAAGTCTGCTCTACAGAGACAGAAATAAAAAGCTCCTCGCCTGGCGGAGTGCAGTGAGGACACGGTATACCGGTAAGCTCCTCCCACACACCCCGCAGCAGTTTCGCGTTCTGGCGTTCTGGTCTGGACACCAAGTGCGTCCACTTGCGTGCGTGACGAGCTTTTTGGAAGTTGAAATGCTGCTAGGTGTGGACGTACCATATGAGTGCCTACATAAGCCAATGTATGTCCACACGTGTACCCTTCTCAGGACTGTGCAGATGTTCCCCAACCAAAAACTTTGGTTTAATGGGGACAAAAAATAGAAAATCAGGAACCGGGGGAGATTTTCAAGTCAGGAGATCAATTGGAGTATAAGTACAAGCTGTGGAAGTCCATCAGAGCAGCAAAAAGGGCTTGTTCACAAAACTTGAACGCTACTACCTCAACCAAAATATGCACAGCAAGTGGCAGGCAATTCGATCTGTCACAAACTACAGGAGAACCACAACAACCACAGATCCCCAAGATGCCAACTTTCCAGACAGTCTTAATACAGTACCTTCTATGCCAGGTTCAACAGGTTGAACACAGATGCACCATGGGCCCTCTGTGATCCCACGGACACAGCCTTTCACACATAGACACACACACACACACGCACACACAGGTCCTGAAAGGTCTGAAGAAGTTGAATCCCCACAAGGCTGTAGGACTCAACACAGTTCTTCCCACAGTTCTGAAGGCCTGTGGGGAACAACTAGCTGGAATATATGCTGACATCTTCAACACGTCATTATCCCAGGCAGTAGCTCCCCATATTTTCAAATCCAGCATCATCATATGAGTTCTCAAAAGTCCAGACACATCCATCCTTAATGACTTCAGGCAAGTGGCACTTACAGGTACATCAGTTATTATTATTATTACTAGACCTTTATTTATACAGGCTAGTTCCCATTGAGCCTTGAAGACTCATTTACAAGAGAGACCTAGTTGGTGTGAAGTGCTTAGAAAAACTGGTTCTTAAGCACATCAACTGCATGGACCTGGTTACTGTCAACCCCCTCCAGTTTGCTTACCACCCTAATCGATCAGTTAGCAATAGCACTATGTCACACTGCAATAAATGGAAAGTGGCAGAGCGTATACCAGGATGCTCTTCCTGGACTACAATTCAGCTTTCAATACCATCCGCCCGGGCAAACTGATGCCTGGTACCCACCGGACCCATGTCGGGCGGCTGAAGCGGCCGGTTTACATTCAAAGTCTATGTGGAGACGCGTCGAGGTGCGGCGAACCGTGAAGCGGCGCGTTTTGAGTGATTGAAGCGGCGCGGCGGCACGCGGCAGTTCCTTTCCACGCACGCGCGCGTCCGAAAGCAACCTACGCGTCGAGCTACGTCGAGCCGCCAACGTCATAAAATTCGATCTCTGGTGGCTCGACGCGTCCAGCAAACAGTCGGGAGAGCCTCTGCTATGTGATTACACAACGACAACGGGACTTTTTTTGGACTTTTTAAACTTACCCATCGAGCCTCCATGAATTGGAACCAAACTCCGGTTAAGAAACGTGGCATTTTTACAGTTGCTGCTGTCCGCTCCAGTGTCCGTTCACCCCAAACATAAAAAAAGTTTTAATCTCAACAAAGACTGTCGGAGCTGCAGTAACACAACAACTGACCCGGAAAACGAGCTAGACCCCCTCCCCTCTGCCTCTCCCCAGTGCGCGTCATCAGACGGTCTTCAGTGGCTTTGTGGGAAGGTGACAAGTGGCCAAAAGGGGGCGGCAGGAGCGTTTTGAGAAATCAGGTGGGTACCAGGCATGATAGAGAAGCTGACAGACATCGGTGTCCTGACTCCCACCTGTAACTGGACCCTGGACTTCCCAACAGATAGACCACAGGTGGTGAGAATAGGAGGACGAGTGTCTGCCAAGTTCACAGTCAGTACATGATCCCTGCAGGGATGTTGTCTCAGCTCACAACTCTTTACCCTGTACAGTACACTTAAGACTGTCACAACCCCATCATGAAATGTGCTGATGCTGAATACGATGAATAAAGTACTTTGTCCCTTTTTTTCCTCTGTAAACACAAAATGTGAGACTACAGGTCACAAGAGAATAACAGAGTAAAGATCTTAGTGTTTGGTGGCTTCACATGCACATTCATAAGTATTCATGCACACTACTCACCCAGTCCAGCACACTTGTATCACAGCCCAAGTATGATTTCAGCTGATTACACATTAATTCCTCTCTAGAACAGCCAGCAATGCCCCCCACCCCCACCCCACACATACACATTTTTTAAAATATATTTTTACCCTGATTGATGCTAAACATCACACAGTGCAATGCATTCAGTATGTGCTTATCAGTTCCTCTCCTCACTGCTGTCTGGTGTTACTTTTATAACTCAGCTCCCTCTCTCCAGTTTCACCTAGTTTTTCCTTTTAGACTTCTTCTGTTCTCTTTTCCTACTCCTCTTTTTGTTCAGTTTTTCCTTTTTTCCTTTCCGTCGTTGTAATAACTTCCACATTGAAAGTTGCATTAGGACTGCGACCACAACACTTTAAAGAAGCTTCAAAGAAAACAGACAAAGGGCTGAAGAGGAAAAGCTGACAGTCAAGTCACATTTTGGCGTGATCTCCTTGAACAAATTATTTCAATTAGTAAGACCAAGTGGAAAACAAAATGCAGGAGCAAGATGTGTGGCAAATTATCATTCATTTTCCCACCCTGAAACAGTTGTTCTCTATCCAAATATTTAGGAAAAAGTGATTGTTTTGTCTACCAACCTGTCCCATCGAGTGGTAATTATCAGACAATTCTGTGTTCTGCAGCTAATGTGATCTGGCATTTGTGTTTTGAAGACTGTCTCACATGTCATAACAGCACTTTTTAAAAATTACACACAACCTTACAGACTGTAAAACAGATGGGGTAACTTATGTTGTGTTGCTGTGAGCCAATTAAAAATATTATAATGCACTGCGGCAAATCGCAAATAAACAAAATCTAAAGTGACAATCACACTTCAGAACAGGTTGAGACAATGTGTAAATTTGTAAGTATAGTAAAATATGAGTTTTTTTAAATAGTTGCATTCTGTTTTATTTTATCCATTTTTTTCTGATTTGGTATTGCACATTTGTAAATCAGCCTTAAATACGTTAAATATTGTTAAATATTTTAAAACAAGGACTATATTCTGCTACCCTATTGTATCAATGTGCTCAAAAAATAAAATAAAAAATAAAAACAGCTGGTCAACTTCTGCACAACGCACACTCACTACAAAAGGAAATGGCCTTTACTTCTGCTCCTCCGATTTTAGCTGTGGCCAGCTGTTGCACATCGACCAGACTGCAGTTGGCAGCATGTTTCCCTGCGTGCGTTGATGTGTGTGTTCAGGACCGCTAGCTATTTCCTGAACTGAACGGTGATAACACACAGGCGCTTCTCTGTTTCCACATATAAAAAAGCAAATGACATCTCTGACTCATGTGTGGCACAAAGACCAATGTGTCTACTCTGCCTGTGAGAGTGTGTTCATAAGAGATAAACAGGGGCTGCGTGTTGCGTGCATTCGTTTAAGCTAAGGTCTGATTGGATTGTCTGTCAATGCATTTATCACAGACAAACACTGGTTTGCTTCCACTTTTCTCATTATCTCACCTATTATGTAGTATTGCTAAAAGACAACACCATTACTTAAATCGATATAAAGCTACAGTATGTACTGACAAAAGCAGGGTTAAGAATGCTGTTTAGGGGAAAAGTGGGGAATAAACAAAGATCTTTTTAAAAATGTATGCATTTGTTTATATACTTGCTTCAACTTGCTTGTAGCTTTAAAAAAGTGGTTTGGGAAGTGTGGTTTTAATGACAGCTGTTAGAAATTTTGGAGGAAGATGGAAAATGAAAGTTGGTGATGAATAAGATCAGAGAGAGAAGTCTTTAGGATTGGACTGAAGGCATTGCGTTCACTCATTTATGTCCATTAGTAATGACTATGTTTGGCAGAACAAGCAAATTTCTCATGGAACAAGTCATGAGTAATATATTGAGTACATGTGATTTGTTTTGAGCCGGGTGGTTTTTTTTTTTTCATTCAACCTTTATTTAGGCAGGCTAATCTCATTGAGCCTCGAGGACTCATTTACAAGAGGGACCTGTCTACAAACTAAAGAATGATGACAACAGCAACAGTAGAATTTCCTTGAACAATCAACAATAGACAAACATAAGAGAGAAATACAGATTTTTTTTACAAGTTAAAACAAAGATATCAAAGTAGCAAAACAGACAGATTGCAAGGCAAATGTATAAAATCAAAACCAAGAACATGTCTGCAATGACTTTGCAAGGATTCCAACAGATTCTTAAAGCCATTTAGAGAGGTCAAGGTCGAGAGCTTCAGATCTTTTTGTAAGATATTCCAGGAAGCAGGAGCTGGAGAGTCCTTATTGTCATTTGCACCGCATGTGGTGCATGTGATGAAAACGAGATTATGTACACCGGGTCCCAGTTACATCCAACAACAAATGCAAGAGAAAAACAGTAATAACATCTAGAATTAACTAAGAGAAACATCAACTAGTAATACACTAAGCCATAATGTAGTGGAAAAACATCATTATAAACAGCAGCATGAACATGAGTCTGTATGAGCAGATGGTCACAGATGAACACAGCAACAAGAAAAGGAGAATTAGGAATTAGAGAATTAGAATTAGGAGAAGGCCCTTTTGCAAAGCTCAGTTCTCACTGACGGAACACTGCAGGTGATCATGTCCTGAGAGCGCACGCTGTAGCTGCACTCACGCAAAGACATGTAGGAGGAGATGTGATTTAAAGATGAAAATGTACCAGTGGAAGAGTCTGCGTGAGGTTAATGATGTCCAGTTAACCAGTGAATACAGGGTGCAGTGGTGGGTACGATAATCACAGCCAGTTATGAATCTTAGTGCACCATGATAGACAACATCCAACATCTGCAGGGTGCTTGTAGGAGCATTCATGTAGATAATGTCACCGTAATCAATGGAGGGAAGGAAAGTCACAGATACAAGGTGTTTCCTAACATTCAGTGTTAGACATGATCTGTTTCTGAAAAAGAAACCCAGTTTAACTTTCAGTTTCTTTACTAGGTTTTCCACATGGAGTTTAAAAGAGAGATGCAAATCGACCAGGATACCCACATATTTATAGGAATCAACAAACTCAATAGGGACACCATTTGAGGATAAAATCAGAGGAAGAACTGCTGGGACGACTTCCTATTTGAAAAAAGCATCCCTTTGGTTTTATCAGCATTTAGGACAAGTTTGAGACGGAACAAATCTGACTGGATGATGTCAAAAGTGGATTGTAAAAGCTGGAAAGCCTTAGCAACTGTTTTAGTTCGACAATAAACAACTGTGTCATCAGCATAGAAATGTAAGGATGCATCAGGGATGCTCTGACCTACATTACCTATGTAGATTGTAAAGAGGGTTGGTCCTAAGACTGAGCCTTGTGGTACACCATTTTTAACTGTTAAATAACTGGAAGAAGTACCGTTATGTTGAACACATTGCCTCCGATCGGAAAGATAGTTAGAAAACCAACCAATGGTGTGATCTGAGAAACCGATTTCTGAGAGCTTATGACACAAGATGTTATGATCCACAGTGTCAAAAGCTTTAAACAGGTCTAAGAAAAGTGCAGCACAATAATCCTTAGCATCCAATGCTTCAACAACATCATTAAGAACCTTCAGTGAAGCAGTCGTTGTGCTGTGTCTTTTCCTGAAACCAGATTTTTGACTCAAATATTTAATGGAATATTTGAGGGTGAGAAAATGCCTGAAGAACGGAGAAGAAGTGTGCTGGTTCCCATTTTTAAGAACAAGGGTGATGTACAGAGTTGTAGCAACTACAGGGGAATTAAGTTGATGAGCCACACGATGAAGATCTGGGA
This sequence comes from Garcialebias charrua, assembly GCA_038048925.1. Classification (NCBI taxonomy): domain Eukaryota; kingdom Metazoa; phylum Chordata; class Actinopteri; order Cyprinodontiformes; family Rivulidae; genus Garcialebias; species Garcialebias charrua. Next base: position 12,665 of record JBBPBX010023505.1, on the reverse strand, counting down.
GAGAGTTGTGGAAGGAAGGCTTAGACAAGAGGTGACTATCTGTGAGCAGCAGTATGGTTTCATGCCAAGAAAGAGCACCACAGATGCCATCTTTGCTTTGAGGATGTTGATAGAGAAGTACAGAGAGGGTCAGAAAGAACTCCATTGTGTGTTTGTGGATTTAGAAAAAGCATATGACAGGGTGCCAAGAGAGGAGGTGTGGTATTGCATGAGGAAATCTGGAGTGGCAGAAAAGTATGTTAGACTGGTACAGGACATGTATGAGGACAGCAGGACAGTGGTGAGATGTGCTGTAGGAGTGACAGATAGCTTCAAGGTGGAGGTGGGATTGCATCAAGGATCGGCTCTGAGCCCCTTCTTGTTTGCTCTGGTGATGGACCGACTAACAGATGAGGTCAGGCAGGAATCCCCATGGACTATGATGTTTGCAGATGACATTGTGATATGTGGTGAGAACAGGGAACAGGTGGAAGAGAACTTGGAGAGGTGGAGGTATGCTCTTGAAAGAAGAGGAATGAAAGTCAGCCGTAGTAAGACAGAGTACATGTGTGTGAATGAGAGGGAGGCCAGTGGAACAGTGAGGCTACAAGGAGCAGAGGTCACAAAGGTGCAGGACTTCAAGTACTTGGGGTCCACTGTCCAGGAAAATGGGGAATGTGGTAAAGAGGTGAAAGAAGAGAGTCCAGGCAGGATGGAGTGGATGGAGAAAAGTTTCAGGAGTGATTTGTGACAAAAAGGTGTCAGCAAAGGTCAAAGGAAAAGTTTACAAGACAGTGGTGAGACCAGCTATGTTGTATGGTCTGGAGACAGTGTCATTGACAAAAAGACAGGAGAAAGAACTGGAAGTAGCAGAAATGAAGATGCTGAGGTTCTCCTTAGGAGTGACAAGGATGGATAAGATCAGGAATGAGATCATCAGAGGTACAGCACATGTTGAACAACTGGGAGATAAAGTTAGGGAGGCCAGACTGAGATGGTTTGGACATGTCCAGAGGAGGGACAGTGGGTATATTGGTAGAAGGATGTTAGAAATGCAGCTGCCAGGAAAAAGACAAAGAGGGAGACCAAAGAGGAGATATATGGATGCAGTTAGAGAGGACATGGAGGTAGTTGGAGTGAGGACAGAGGATGCAGAGGACAGAGTGAGGTGGAGGAGGATGACTCGCTGTGGCGACCCCTGAAAAGGGAAAAGCCGAAAGAAGAAGAAGAAGAAGATTGGTGGATAGGTAAGATGTTAAATGAGTCCAGATAATTTTTGATTTGAGAGTTTATCAGTTTTTCTAGAACCTTGGTTAAAATGCAGAGTTTAGAGATCGGTCGATAGTTGTTCAGTGAGGTGGGGTCACCTCCCTTCAGCAAAGGAAGAACAAAGGCTGTTTTCCAAGGTGGAAGTTCATCTGGACCTGCAGATTTTTTAGGATCAAGTCCTTTTAACTGTTTATTTACCTCACTGACTGAGAACGGAGAAAAAGAGAAGGTGTGATTAACTGAGGATTTACTTGTAAGATTGACTTGAGTATTTTAACACACCTGTAGAAAGACTGGTACGTGTATTTTTATTTTTTGTGTGTGTTTTTTATGTTTTTTATCGTTTTAATTGACTTGTCTTTTATGTTATTGTACAGCACTTTGGTTGACCTTATGGTTTTTGAAATGTGCTATACAAATAAAGTTGATTGATTGATTGATTGATTGATTGTAGGAGGTTTTCATCCAATCTTTAGCGCCCTAACTCTTTTGTGAAAAGCCTCCCTAAGGTGACTGTAAAAACTGCTTTGCAAAGTTTTTCAATATTTGTCAGGTTCTTTTTCAACTGCACCTTTAAAAAGACACTTAAAAGTGTGATGTAAAACTCAGGCAATACATTAGCGCCAAATATAATTTTGAAAAACATTTAACATGCAGTGAACATAAAAAGTACCCAATTCTGACAAAGAAAAGCAAATAATCAAATACATCCATTGACCCATCCATCCATCCATCCATCCATCCAATCAATCTACTCAACTTGTAGGGTTACAGAAGCAATAGATTCAGAGGGAACATCCTTCTTTCTAACTCCCCCAAGAGGGTTGCAAGGTGTTCTGAGGACAAAAAGGATATATAATCACTCCAGCTCACTTTTGGTCTTCCTTGGGCTCACCTAGCGGAACATGCTCAGAAAATCTTCAGTGGGAGGTGGCCAGGAGTCATCCTAATCAAATATCCAAACCAGCCCATGTGAGTCTTTTTGATGTGGGGGAGCAGCAGCTCTACCCCAAGCTCCTCACCTTTTGTCTAAGGCTGAGCCCAGCCACCTGACAGAGGAAGATCAGTTTATCTTCCATAAGATAATCATATTTCATACCTTATGACCACAGGTGAGGGTTGGAAATCGAGAGCTCAGTTCTTTCTTCACTACGACAGACCAAATAAACACCCAATTCATCTCATGCTCCATCCTTCCATCACATATGAACAAGAGCCCCAGATACTTGAATTTCTACCTCCAACCCCATAAGAGTGCTCATCCTTTTTCCAGTTGAGAGCCATAACGTTCAAATCTACTCATCAACAACTGCTTTTGTCTGATTAAAAACAAAACACAAACACAAAAGCATCATTATACAACAGTTACAGGTCTCTCTTGTAAATGAGTCCTCGAGGCTCAACGAGACTACCGGTAACCTGTATAAATAAAGGTTGAATAGACTTGAAAATTAAACAGACTTTTGGAACATATTTGCTGGGATTGCATTCATGTTTTTTTTAAATGACAAAAAGTCATAGAAACATAATAACTGTATTGGTCATAAATGGCTTTTTTTGTTTTTACATTCCCTGAATCAATCATGAATAATAGGTTCACTGCACAAAAACAGTCTGATTTATTTTTCCATTTGGTGATAAGAAATAAGTCTGAGTGCAACCTTGTTTTTTTGTCACTTGCAGAGGTTTCATACACCCACACGTAGAGCTGTTTGTTAAAGTAAAACTCTAGGAATGCAGGCAGTTTCTCTTCAGGCGGCATGTTCAGGTTGACAACCCTACATGGTGAAAATTCATCAGGAGGTCTTAGATCCTTTCAGGAGCAACATGACTCACAGTAAACCTCTAAAAAAACTGCTATTCCAAGAAAGGACTCTTGCACTCTGCAAAGAGCTAACGGGAGCCCTTTTTGATTTAAGAGTAACAAAGGTTTGAATGGAAAGAAAGCACAATAAATATCAGCACACAATTTTCTGTTTAAATAATTCTGAAAATGTTGTTGCAATGTTACCAGTAGTTAACATAAAACGTTTTATTTAAAAATAATAAATTAGCTTGAACCTATTGCAAGAACACCAGTAATTTTGACATTTATTTTTCTAATTTTTTTCACAGAGATAATCCTTCCATCACTTCCATGCCAGAATCAGTATCTGTAAAAGAAAAAAAAAGAAAAGAAAAACTTTCTTTTAATTTTTTTTTTATATGAGCTGTTAACTTTATTAGAAGGAGGACTTGGGCCACAAAATGTTTTGTTGATGGTGCCAGAAGAAGCAGGAGGTGGAGAAAAGGGAAATTACATTTCTTGTGTACGTGTGAAAGATGAGTATATTTTCTGAGTCAATCAGAGTTGAAGAAAGAAATGTGAGAGAGCAGGCTGGGTGTTTTAATGTTTATTATGCATGTGTACAGATGTGTGTGTGTGTGTGTGTGTGTGGTGGTGGTGGTAGTGGGGGGGTGCGTGCATGCATTTTTGCTTCAGGTTATCTTGAAGGGACCAATTTAACAAACAAAAAAATCATGCATAATGGGAACCAACTGCTCTCTTTGGGGACCAAAGCCAGGTCCCCATAAGAAGACGTCTCATTGGGGGGTTAGGTTTAGGACTAAGGTGTGAATTGCAGATGGGTTAGGGTTAGGCATGTACTAGTAATGGTTAGGTTTAGGGTAAAAGGGTCAGGGTTAGGCTATAGAAAATGAATGGAAGTCAATGCAGAGTCCCCAAAAAGTATGTTTACAGGAACATGTGTGTGTGTGTGTGTGTGTGTGTGTGTGGGGGGGGGGGGTTGATCTTTTGCTGGAGTGTGTAAAAAGATTTTCCATCCATTAAAGTGGCCGCAATATGGGACACACAGACTTTTCACTCTCTAAGGCACAATGAAAGTCACTTTGGGGTAAGCAACATAGAGCTCAGTCTATAGAAAACTATGCAACTTCCATGAATGGATTTATGGAAACTCATAAATGTATGAGTTAAAGTCACTTAAGACTTTGAGTAAAAAAATGCCCCCAAAATTTCTTGAAACATAAGGCTAACAGAATCAGTATTTCCTTGGAAGCAATGAGCCTACGCAGTAAATATATAATCACGTCTGTGCAATGTGGCTGAAAGCAACCAGCAGCCCTGTTGCGGAAAAGAGCAGCACGTAATGGAACATCAGTGGGTCTCACGTCTGGCTTACTACTGTAACTGTGTTTTATCTCCTGCAGAAGTACGCACACACAAAAACAGTAGTGATGTCTGCGAGCTGCCTGTGGTCTGGACATAATCACAGACTGTGGTCAACACTGCAGTGTCTGGGTTATACACAGTTTACACTTGTCCTCAAACACACACTCGTTCAACACTAAACCAAGACTGTGGCCATGTAACAACATCTGTGGAGGGTGGATTTGTAAGTACTTCGAAAACTGTAGGTTTGTTCATTCAACCTTTATTTAAGTAGGTTAGTCTAGTAGGTTACCAGCAATGTTTAAGTGTTTTAGATAACATTTAAGTTACAAAAATAATAAGTATGCAGAGAAGCATTAAAATATTTATTTTATTGCAATAATGATACACATAGGGTGACCTAGATGGGGTAGAGGCAGGGCCGCACAGGATCAGAAAGTCCCAGGTTCAATCCCCAGTCATTGCATATCTCATGGTGTCTCTGAGCAGTCTCTGAGCACCTTATCCCCAATTGCTCCGCAGGCACTTTTTTTTTCTTCCTTTTCTCAGTATAGTCCGATTATACAACCAAGAAGGTGAAAGAGTTGAAGAAAGGTAAAGGCACATCATAAAATGTCCTTCTGAATGTCTTAGTCCAGAAACTGCAACGATGATCTGTAAGCCAAATGATTACCCAGGCACTTTCAATAGCTGCCCACTGATGGGTTAAATGCAGAGAGCCATTTTTGCCATTGTATGGGAACATATAATGATGACAACACATAACACATTATATATATATATATA
>JBBPBX010023504.1:27565-40478 GCA_038048925.1 Garcialebias charrua | reverse complement strand
ATAGTATGTATATATATATATATATATAAAATTTACATACAGTAGATGTAGAAAAACATGTCTGCTTGTTGCTCTGTTATAATATAAAACCTTTTAATTTGTCAAGTTATGAAACCCACATTACTCCATAAATCAATGATTAAACTTTCCAAGTGAATAAGGAAAAATAAGCTATGACACTAACTTTGTTCAAAACATTTTGTCATAGTTAAGAGGAGCAGAATAATCATCCAACCAACAATTGTGAGCTGCTAAGAACATGACAGGTTTTACTAACAAACAAAACAAAAACAAAAAAATAAAGTGGTTGCACACAGCCTTGCAAGAGCCCAACTCATAATACTGTAGATGGTATTATTATAGAAAACATTTGCCTGCTTAAACACATAAACCTGCAACCCCAAATACCCCAAATACATCCATGATTTGGTAGAATATAATATTTTATCAGTTATGTACAGTATAGGGCTCAGAATAATGCATTACCTTTAAATATATAAATGCATTTTGTTAAAAGACAAAGTTGTTATAATCTTAAGGGAACAGAGATGTTTGTAAAACCACAATTCAGAACTAGTTTGAAGGGACGGTCTACCTCAATCCAGGGAATTAGATTATGGAATGGTTTGGAGAATGAAGTTAAAAATGCCAAGTCAATGTTTACATTTAAGAAAATGATCAAAACTAAATTGTTAAAAAAAAATGAAATAGCGTAATGTGTATTGTATTAGTTAGAAAATTAGAAAGAGTTATTCATTTTGTTCTGTTACTGGAAGATTATTATTGTTTGAACTGATTGTTTGAAAAAAGGGGCAGATATAATAAGATTTTTTCTTCTTTCTGCTACCTTTCATTTTTTTATATTTTGTACGTCATCATTTATGGGATTGTTTTGTATTGTGTTTTTTGTAAAAAATGAACACATTTAATAAACATAAACATTAATAAACATAAACATTGCTACAAATTTAACATAATACAATAGAAGACATTTAATAAGTATAATAAACTCAAAATAACAACATTAGGGTTGAAGGCTTGCTTTGGCATACTTAGCTCCATGTTTGGTGTCAAAATGCCGACGTAGATTGTACTCTGATGACCGCCACTGCCTCATAACACAAAAGACATACCGGTTTCTCTCCTTGAAGCACAAACATATTGTATATTTACCTCCCCATCTTCCTGGACATTTTGGGATCATTGGCCCTCATTCACGAAAATGTTCGTATTTTTATCCTAAATTTCTCCTACTTCTGTGCGTACGAAGCGTTCGTACGAACATGCCACGTCAGATTCAACAAAGTCTTCTATCCACAGGAAACGTGTGTAAACGGGTTGCGTAAAGTTGATGAATCCCACCTGTTCCATCCACCTGCGCGTGCTCGCGGAGAGGTCATTTACATAATTCCCACCCCTCAAAACACCATATAAGGCCACGTTTCCTGCCTTTTGACAGCAGGAAGTGTCCATTCATTCTAAATCAAGAAGTAAAAAGAAGAACTTCACGCGTTCGGAGATTGAAGTTCTGCTCTGCACCGCTACCCCCCCCCCCCCGCAAGTGTCGGATGGTCAAATATCTTTAATTTTAGTGTACTGTGTTACATTATAGTTTCACTTATTCAGAAGAGCTGTGGCGCACCGCTACCCCCCACCCCCCCGCAAGTGTCGGATGTGTTTTTGAACAGAAGCATTTTAAAATGTCTCGAAACTACAGTTAACTTCATATTAATATTGTAGTGCATATGTTGTGTCTCCCGTGGGTCGTACAGTATCAGAAATCAAGAATAAATGGTTTGATCTGAAAATGGCTTCAAACAAACGTCTCGCCGCAGCACGGACAGGAGGTGGTCAAGGAATAGTCTGCGAGATGGATGGACAATAAATGCCACGCTGCGCAGACGCATGCCAACATGTTTTGCAGCACAAATGAGTCATGCGCGCTCCTCCTGGTCAGCGCGCAACCACATTCTGCAGGTTATATTTCGAATCACTGTTTACATTCTCTGTTTACATTCTCTGTTTACATTTATTAATACTGTTTACTTTTATTACTACTGCTTACATGTAATTACTACTGTTTACATTTATTTACACTACTCTAATATCTACACCACTGCTGGTACATATACAGTGTGCTCTGAACGGTCTTATTTAGGGATGCCCAATGTGCCTTACTGCATATGCCACTTTTTGCCTCTATAACAACATCAACTACTACCTCATACATATACTGTGTACATTGACTCATACGCTGCTTTGCCACTTTGCAAATGTCAATGCTAGAAACCTTTAGTTTATTTTAGTTATACTTTTTATACTCTTTTTTTTGTGCTAGTATGCAAAAACTCAGGACAGTATTATGTTCATTAAATGTTTAATGTTTTAGTTTTAGAGTTGGTGTGGATTTTCATGCTCTTGCACCGCTATGCAAAAAAAAAAAAAACTCAGGACAGTGTTAGTTTTACTATTTTATGCTTATGTCTATTATTATATGTTTCAGTGTTTCAATGTTTAGATGTTTACTGTTGCACCGAGGGACTGAGAGAAACGCAATTTCGGTCCTGTGTATGTCCTGTACAGTACATATTGCAGATCTGACAATAAAGTTGACTTTGACTTTGACTTTGAATCAGATATAATAATCTATTGCTCCGATGGTGTTTGGCACAGCAGTCCAGCAATAGCATGAAAATCAGTCTTAATTCGTACTTGTTCTGCGGCGGTGTATGGGAATTTTATGTACCTGGGTGTTAATATGAGGAGGGCTTTGATGACCAAGGGGAGCGCACGACTCACTGAAGCCTGCGCGACACACCAGACAAATTAAACTTAAAATTATAATTCTAATTCAAACAGAATAACCTATTGTCAAGAATAATTATGGTGCGTGATTTTTTTAAACCCAAAATATTTTCTAAATAACGAAATATGAAGTTATTCGTGGAGAAGATCCGTCTGGATGACAGCAGACTGACGCTCCTAAAATATACGACAGGTCCGGACCACTCGTAAATTTTGTTCGTATCTGAAAAAAATCGTAGGATACGAAAACATTGTTGAATGCCACAAATGATCCTAAATCACTCGTACGCACAGTTTAAGAACAAATCTGTGCGTACGAACGGTTCGTGACTGAGGGCCATTGTTTTTATCTCTCAGTTCCACTTATTCTGAAAATGATATTGATGTGGAAAAACTGCATTGTAGTGGTGGGATGCTGTTGCTTCACGGGTAACATAATCGGCATGCATTACGAGAAATGTAGTTTGTTATCAGTGTACCCTTTTGACTTCTTTATTATACCTTATAAAGTAGACCTTTTAAGCTCTCATGGGCCACATAAAATGACAAGGCGGGCCACATCTGGCCCGCGGGCCTTGAGTTTGACATGTGTGGATTACACCATTGTTGGATTTTGGTGTGTGACAGTCGTTGAGGACTTGACAGAAGTGAATCAGGCTGGAGTTCAAACAGGCAGGAGCCTGAAGACAAGCCAGGAAATCTGAAAGCAGAGGAAGATTTCAGAAAGGTTCATGCAAAACTTTATTTAAAACAAATGACAGTAAAAAGGCATGACTAATCTGATCTTCTGTTTCTCATAAGTTGTGTTAAGGAGCTCATAACTACTCAGGATCAGCTCTTCACTGATAGAGGTGTGACAGAACAGCATGTGGAACTGATTTAATGAAGCACAAACTCAAAGATGTACCGTATTCCCAGTCAGAAATCTGTCAACTGAGGATATTCTTTTTGCTAGTTGTGGAAGAAAATGTAGAAATTCTGACTTTAGTGGCCGTGGTGGTGTAGAGTAGAGTTGCATTCGGGCCCAAAAAATCTGACCTGTCCCGGCCCCAGCATAGCCATAATTTCCGAACCCCACCCGACATGACAAATTAACAGTAATTACAGGTCCGAACCCGAAATAAAATCCAACATTTTTCATTAAGCTTTGACTGCTTATATAGGGGCAGCACGGTGGCGCAACTGGTAGAGCTGCTGCCTTCAGCGAGAAGGTTGCCGGTTCAAATCCCTGTCCGTGGGCCTTTCTGGGTGGAGTTTGCATGTTCTCTCCATGCATGAGTGGGTTTCCTCTGGGTACTCAAGTTTCCTCCCACAGACAAAAAACATATATGTTAGGCTGATTGGTAACTCTAAATTGTCCCTAGGTGTGAGTGAGAGAGTGAATGGTTGTTTTTCTCTATGTGGCCCTGTGATGGACTTGCAACCTGTCCAGGGTGTACCCCGCCCCTCGCATTGTGATGGCTGGGCATGGGCACCGGCGACCCCCGAGACCCAAAATGGAAGAAGCGGGTAAAAGATAATGGATGCTTATATAGTTATTAACGGTTGGCAGACGCGTGCAGCTCAGGGGGCAGAAGATCGGAGCGGAGGAGGTGTTTCTCCTTTCATGGCTGCCAAAGCACATTAAATCCCTGCTTCTGCCTGCATTCTGCATTATTCAGACATGGACCCTGCTCTGACATGTCTAATATTTTGGGATCTCACCTGTTTAGGTCATCAGCTGCGCACACCTGCTGAGTGCACATCCATTTGGACTTTGATGGGTCGCTGACTGGCAGTATAGTCCCATCTGAAGCTTATCTGAACTTTTTTTTTTTTTTTTACCTCTTTCAAGGCCGGTCAGCGTGGGGTCAAATGGCCGCGTGCAGCTGGTGAATGTATGGCAAGCCATGTTGCCATATAACTGGATCATCTGCCGCACACGTCTGCTGACGCATTCAAAAGCCCGACACTGGCTCGGCCCACACACTAAACACATTTTTATGGCCCGGCCCTAATCCGGGTTGGACCAGGCTGGGCTCCGGGTTTGGTTTAGGGCAGCAGACATGGGACCAAAAAATCACAGGTTCAACTCTCCGCCATGCCCATGTGTTGTAGTGCCCTTGAGCAAGATACCTATTGCGCCCCAGGTGCTTACATAGCTGCCCACTGCTCCACCGGGGTGTATCTCACTGTGATGGGTTGAGTGCAAATAACTAATTTTGTCATGGGAACATACACTGATGACAACACATAGCACTTTTTTAGTGTTTAAAGGTTCTATGTGTAACTTTCTGTAGAGCCAGAACTTAGAAATATTTTCAACAGGCAAAGCATTCTGATCCCTCCCCCTCAGAGCCATATATGGCTCTGCTCCCCTGGCCCTGCTGAAATTCAAATTCAAGCTCTGTTTTTATTGGCTGGTTAATGGCGGGTCACTCTGTGTTTTTAGTGTTTTTATAAATGCTGATAGAGAAGCAAGGGGACTATAGTTTTTTTCAGAGATTACTTTGTCTAACATCAGTCTGTCAGTAGATAGTGACAGAGTGAAGAAATATGTTAAAAATATATTGTTAGAAAAGTTACAGACTGCACTACAAAGTTACATAGTGCAGCTTTAAGAGATGAACAAATTAATCTGACAGATTAAGAAAGACTGCTTGAGAAGTGTCAGACATGCAGGGCAATGTCACATGAAAGTCACACAGGAAATAAAACATTGATGCTTTCAAAACATAACCCTTCACTGACAATTTCGTTTAAATCCACTATTTCTTTCTTTCTATTACTATTACTATTTATTTCTTCAAAACAAGAATTTGTGGGATATTACCGTCATGATAAGTAAAAATGAAACATTGAAATTATTACAAATATTGTACAAAATACAAGTACAATATTTAGTAGGAACCAGAGGGATTGAGTCTAAGGTGGAAAGAATTGGAGACAAAGAATGTGATGATTTTGGCTTTTCTTTTCAATTCCTGAAAATATAAACAAATGACCAGCCTTAAAGCATAGAAGGACCAATGTTTTTAAATTATTGCTGCAATGCATGCCTCATTTTGTTTGTTTCTACAGCAGTGCACCAACATTTACCCCGTCAACACTAATGATGTAAAAATGGCCCTCAGGAGCCATGTGATTGTGATTTGAGGTCTGTCTGTGGTCTGTGGCCTTAATGAAATGACGCTTGTGTGGTTTGTTACACAACACAGCAGATCAGGATGTATGAACAGGCATCACTGAGCATTGACTTTAAGTTGTTGCATTATTGTTCGCTTTCTTTCCCTCTAAAAGTCAACTTCACTCAACACTATTGCATTAAAAGCCCCAAATTAGATTCAAATCTTCATTTCTTACCTTAAGGTGAACAAGCTACAAGCAGCCAAGTCACTCCCAGACCCCATAGGTCTGTTTCACAGAGCTGCTTTCTAAACAACAAGGACAAATCTCATTTTCTAGTGTTAGCTCTAACCCCATCCTTAATTCAAAGTTACAAGGGGTAGCAGTTAAAATATTTCTCATAAAAGCTGAGACCTCATCAGTTTTTGTGGCTAATGTAGCACGCAGACACAACACCAATATTCATGCACTGTAGCTTGCAACAGACTTCCGCATACAGCTTTATTTTTGTTCCCCGTCACAGAGCGAAGAGGGAAATCGGAAATACATGTTGTCCATCAATCCACTTGTCCACATATCTGTCTATCTGCCTGTCTGTTTTGTGAACTGGCTAACTAAAAAAGTGTGGTACAGACTTTAGCCTTTTGATGTGTACCGTATAGAAAACTATCACCACATGAAAACCCAAGCTGGCTGCCACAATATATGTATGTGTAAACTTATGCTTCTAGTTTAAATTTAGCTTGAAAGTGTAGTTTCTGCAAATGACTAGGGGGGGCTGAAGATTACGGTAATCTATAGTGGCCAAGGCCACTATTGTCCAACCCCCTGCTCTGCCATTACACCTGGTGGTTGATGAAACTGTTCCCTCTGTTTGCACAGATCTATCACTTTGCGCCATCCAGACAGGCAAAACACAAACTAAAAAAACTACCTCTCTTTTTACAGTGTAACTCTTCCCTACTTGAATATCTTCCACCAAAAATATTAAGGTTCACTTTCATTCCCCGTTCAGTTCTAGTCCAGTAAAACACTCATCTCAAAAAACTACACACATTTACTACAAATAATTAAAATGGTCAGCACTGGGTGACATCATCACACCACTTGTCTTATGCTTGTTAAGCAAGACTGACAACAACACCAAGCATACTGTATACACATCACAATAGCTGTGGTGACAACAAAATATTTTAAACAGAGAAAAAAACATTGTAAGATTTTGTTGGCGTAATCCTGACATCTCTCTACATCACAAAAAAATTACGTATTCCATCTATCCATCCATCCACCCACCCACCCACCATCTTTACCCTCTTCCTTTTCGGATCACGGGGGTCACCATGGTGCCCATATCCAGCTATCACTCTGCAAGAGGTGGGGAACACCCTGGACAGGTCTCCAGTCCATCACAGGGACACATGGAGACAAACGAGACAAACAACCATTCACTCGCTCACTCACACCTAGACAATTTAGAGTTACCAATCAGCCTAACATGCATGCTTTTTGTGTGGGGAAACCAGAGTACCCAGAGAAAACCCATCCAGCACGGAGAGAACATGCAAACTCCACCCAGAGCAGTCCCTGGCCATTTGATCCAGCGACCTTCTCGCTGAGAGGCAACAGTTATACCAACTGCATCACCGTGCTGCCTTTAATAACCTATTCCCTCCAGTGAACTCACAGCATGTAGGGGTGGATGGAAGGGGTAACCTGAGTTTCAGTCTAGTGGAGCTGGTACGTCTGGGATTAAGGACAGCTGTAGAGTGACCTGATTATTTATTTAAAGTAAAAGCTCCAGTCTTTTGATTTGATATAGGTAACTTTTTACAAACTTTTAAAATGAGAAATGTTGCTTCTTTATTCATTTTTTTATGCCAAAGCCGTTGATCCAGCTATCTGTGCTGGAACTTCTTTCCTGTCACGAAGCCCAAGTGGGTAAAAGAAAGCACCTGAGATGCCACACAACCTTATCTGCTCCTTGTGGACGCACACGCAGAGCTTTGAGTTAATTGAGGGGAAAAAGACAGACGGTTTTGGTCAGCACATTACTCAGCTGATGAATGACCGAAATGCGTTGTTTGCACAGAGTCATCAGAGTGGTTTTTCAGACCAACTCTTCCGTAGCTCGAGCACCAACTCTCCACTGTGCATGCATCACTGCGCTGAGGGATACACAGAGGTAATTGGGCGTGTCTGTTGTTTCACGCTTGGTGTCTGGTGTCTTCCTTGCTGTTGACGATCTACTTTGTCTTTCTATTTGTGGCCTTTCACCAGCTGGAAACTGTGGCTGGGCAGGCAAACACAACAAACGGTTGGAGGAGTTGCTCACACACTCATCTCACTTGTAATAAGCAAAATACTAGTGGAAAATGTTGGAAGTTGCAGAAAACAACTACCATATGCAAAATCAAAATAAAATAAAGAAGTTAGTACCCATTTATACTTTTGTAAAAGGTATCTAATCTCACAGACATATTGTTCCACTAGAAACTTTCAATAGACTGTAGACTTTGGTGAAAAATTAAATCATAATGTTAAATTAAAAGAAATTTCAATACAGTGTGTCCCAATTTCTCTTAAAATAATACAAATTTGACAAGCGATGTCTATAGAAATTCACAAGGAGATCATTTTGGGACACAGCTTCTTGGCATTTAGTGCTTTTTTTTACTGCATTACTGAGAAAAACTTAAAATCATTCAATTTGGCTCCGAAATGTTCTAACTTAATTATATAAATCCCTGCATAACGTTGAGTTTAATCTTTAGATGTGAACTCACATTTCTTCAAACAACCCAGTTTTAAAAGCATCTTTTTATATTAAGTGCCTAAAAGGCACTTAGACTTGTGTGAGCCATGTTGATCCTATTACAGATCAAAAAGAAAAGGCACCATTGTGTGAGGTCTTGTGAACTTGCAATGTGCCCAGCTTTGAGCTTGAACATTTTGTCCAGTGGAACCAGCAGCTAATCCTGCCTCGCTGTTTCAGTGGACTCACATGTTACAGGATGTATGATGTGTGTGCGTGTGGTTTTTGCAACTTTTTTTTACCTCTTTACTTATCGGCTTTGGCTGATTGGTTAGATCAGTCGTCCTCCAATACAAGATTTGGGAGTTCGATTCCACCAGCAGACACATGCCAAAGTGTCCCTGGGCAAGACACTGAACCCCTCATTGCCTCTGATGTGTGTCCCATCAGTGTATGAATGTGATAAAGCTCTGATTATTCTTTGTATAGATCTAGTAGAGTGATGGGCGTCAGAAGCATCTGTAATATGGGGGGACACTGTAGTGTGTGTGTGCTTGTGTGTGTGCACAGCAGGTTCAGATGTTGTCAGTCCATACAATGGGCGTTATCATCTGTTATCATCCCCATATATAGCGGCGAAACTGTCCAATCTACCTCCTAGCATGTTTAAAAGAACGTTATCAGCGTTATAATCGCTGTGATTAGGCAGCGTGTTTCCATAAACCCAGAAGTGTAGCGTTTTTGTTTTTTTTCAGCTTATGTAACCGTTTTCCTAAACCTAACCTTAAACCTGACCCAGAGGACCAACCCTAAACCTAACCCCTTTACCCTTGTGCCTAAACCTAACCAAGACCCTAAACCTAACGCCAGACCCTTTACTTTAAACTTTAACACGTAGCTAAAGACGGAGCCTGCTGTCATCGCTTGTAACGGTGACAGCGTAAGTAAGTAAGTAAACTTTATTTATATAGCACCTTTCACAGATATAAAATCACAAAGTGCTTTACAAAAGAAATACACATAATAAAATCATACTAAAATTATACTAAAATTATACACTCTTAAAACATGCTATACAAAAAGGTTACACATGATAAACTCTAAAACCAATAAGTACAATTAACCATAAGCCTGTTTAAAAAGATAAGTCTTAAGACTTCTCTTAAATGCATCAGTCGACTCGGAGCCGCGCATTGTTAGAGGGAGAGCGTTCCAGAGCCTCGGTGCCACCACCTGAAATGCTCTATCACCACGGGTTTTAAAATGGGTTCTAGGGACCGACAGCAGTAGCTGATTAGAAGACCTCAGAGTTCTAGACTGACAGAGTGGCTTCAAAAGATTGAAAACATATTTGGGAGTCTCACCATGGAGTGCTTTAAAAGTTAAAACCAAAATTTTAAAATGAACCCTAAAATATATCGGAAGCCAGCATACCTTTAAACCTCCTAGGAGGTACAGGAGGGGCAATCTGACCGCTACAAATGGGGATGATAATAACTGATAAGGGCCATTTTATGGTTGATAACATCTGAAGCGTGGTGTGCACGCACACGAGTAATTTCCTGTTTACATTGTAGGATAAATAGTAAATGGACTGTACTTATATAGTGCCTTCTCATCAACTTGTGTTATGTTATCACCAGCTGCCCAATGAAGAGCAAATACCTGTAGTTGAATCACCTAGAATTACTCTAAAAATGTGAAGTAAAGTATAAACTAATTTCTTCAAAATTTTATATGCATGAAACCAGTTTTCAAATTAAGCCATATCTTTTGTTCAGATAATATATACACTGTACTGGAGATAAAAATGGGCAGCTCTGGACCAGTACTTTATGATTTATTAATCATTATAGTGTTGTTTAGACCTGGACATCTGCCTAAGATGTTTTTTGTCAAAGGACAAAGAATCAAAATACTGTAGACCCTCGATAATTTGTGGTTCGACTTTTGCAGACTCACTCTTTCACGGGTTTTCAAGGTAAGATTGTACATATTGTTTCCCGGTGGCCTGGCCCACTCATTGATCGCCGAGGCGCCCCCTCCTTTCTCTTTCTGAGCCTGACAGCCTCAGAAAGAGAAAGGAGGGAGTGGGGCCTGTCTTTCCCCATCGCTACTGTGGGAGCTTCATTGAGGCAGATACCAGAGTGAGTGGCATGGATTGTTTATTTAAAATAATCAAGCACAACTCGAAATGAGCCTTAACCCGAACCGAGCCGAGCCAGGACATTTCCCGAATGAAATGTCCCAGTACTCCCTATAGCCATTCTGCTCCAAGGTGCTGATTGGCTCAGTAACCATAGCATCAGTCTGTCTGCTCTCTTTTGTTGTGCTCTTTGGGAACATTTAGAGCAGGGGTCACCAACCTTTTCTAAACTGAGAGCTACTTCGTGGGTACGGAGTCATACAAAGGGCACCAGTTTGATAAACTCTTCGGAAATAACAAAGCGTAGATTGAAAAAAATGTATAATAAACATATTTTTAAGAACATAATTTTAAGATAGACATTTTAAAATATATATAAATACAAAAAAAAGAATAACTGAATAAAATGAAATTTTAAATGCAGCTTAGTAGTGAGTTGTGCTATTTTTAGAACAGGTCCGTGGGCACCTCAAATGGTCCTTTGGGGCAGCCGGGTGCCCGCGGGTACCACGTTGGTGACCCCTGATTTAGAGAGTTTAGAACATTGTTAAGAACATTGCAAGAGTGTGGGAAGGGTTTATAAAGCCTTTATATATAAATATATAAATACTAAAATAAATTAAATATCTCTACTTCGCAAATTTTCACCTATCGCGGAGGTGTCTGGAACATAACCCTCGCAATGAATAAGGAACTGTACATCTTTAGCACTTTTGACCAAGGGCGGAGACACCCCAGATACAATTCAGGTGAATTGAAGATGTGTTGCAGACCCATAATGACTTCAGACTCATTCTAGAGAAAAGTTCTTGCACAGATTTTTTAAAAACATGCTCAAAATTCACTAGGCTGGACTGAGAGCCTCTGCAACTTGCGGGGGAAATGAGAAGCCTATGAATGTCTGAGGCATTCTGGAGACCCCTGCTCATGAACATTCAGATACTAGCTTTAGGGCATCGTGCTAATGAGTATCAAATTGTTTCAGCTATAAAATCTTGGTGTTATTTGGATGTTAAAGTATATGCATGAATGGAAGTGGAGAAATCCTTTTGAACAAAATCAAAAAAGGCGTTCAATACAGGATCAACTGGACTTTTGAACAAAGACTTATTTTAAGTTTCACAACTCTTAATGTTCCATGTGGAATAGTTTTCCCTCTGAAAAAAGGATCTGTGAGCTAGAAATGATTGTTGTAGTTCAGGCAGTAGTGAAATGCTGTGATCGGTACTTTTCACCTGAATGCTTTCCTCCACAATCATCTCGTGTTGATTGAAATTACAGAGTTTGCTTAGCTGTGTCTTCCCACATTTTAAAACACCTCTGAAAAAATGAGCTGTTTATTCTAACATAAGAGCAGCTTAAACATAACGTGTAATTATTCAGAATTTATGTTGTTTTATTTTGTGGAAGCAATGAAACTGAAGTGGCCATTATGTCTGTCAGGCGATGGTTTCTATCCCAGCTGAACTACTTAGCTCCACTTTTGTTTGGAGCGTGACAATATAACACCAGCAATATTTAAATTGTTTATCTTAAATTTAGCCTACAAGATTATAGTTGACAATAGAATATCTTGTTTAGTTTACTGTCAACAACCTAAAAAAATAAAATAAAAAAAACACAAAAAAACAATTTGGAATATTTTTTAATTTCTATTTTTCTGAGATTGTACTGAGACAACTAAACAATGCTTTTTTATATTTAAACATATTGTTTTGGCTCATTTTTAAGGCAGCAGAAGTCTGTATATGTAAAGAATTTAAAGTAAACTTTGTTGCTATTTTTATTCTTGGTAATGAAGGAAACATTTACTCAGAAAATCATGTGAGCTGACAGGGAGCTAAAACAAGATGAATTATCCTTTATTTTTAGCTCTAAAATGTTCCTGCCTTGACTTCAAAATAAGAGTTTTGTTTTTGTTTGGTAGAGTGCAATCTAGAATGAATTGGTTAATGTTTATTATTCACCATCTGAAAGTCTGAACCAAGTTCACATTCTAATAATGAACTAGTTTGTGATCATTTCTCTCAGTTGTATTTTTCATCTGCTAGCTTTTAACATTCTGTTGTAAACATGTCTGAATTTTTGAGCAAAGTGTAGTT
>JBBPBX010023504.1:0-15591 GCA_038048925.1 Garcialebias charrua | reverse complement strand
TTTGTATTAAAACTTTCTCGTTTTGAACAGCAGAACAAGGTTTTTACATGTTCACAGTACTTTTTTTTTTTTTTTTGCTTAAATTTTATGTGACTAAATCTGAAATGTTGGCTTACAATTTTTAAATCAAATAACATTCTATAAACAAAATTTTTGTAACTATAAAAACATTTCCTTCATGGTTCAAACTATTTTCAGTCTTGACTTCTTTTAAATCGTTTTTTTGTCCAAAAATAAAATAAATTGTCCCAAGTCGAAAATTTTAGGTGGGAAGTCTGTTTGACCAACAACAGAGTATTAGGGCCACGTGAAAGAAAAATACACATTTAAGGTATTTTCCATTTATTTTGTCTTCAGTATGAAGTCAGTTTATTAAAAGTAAAATGAGTTAAATAACAATGTCATACATAAGTGAACATTTTACTTGTTCTTGACATTTTAACTTTAATTGCATCATTACTTTTAAATTGTTAAATTCAAAAAAGGACATTTTTGTATGTAGAGTATTTATGTATTTGTCCCAGTGACCCCAATACTCCTTTGCAAACTTTCCATGCAATGTCATGTTGATGAATTAATTTAACTAATTTTTATTTGCTTAAAAGGAGGGGAACATGAGAAACATCAAAGTGCATCATATATATATATATATATATATATATATATATATATATATATATATACAGGTAGTCCCCGACTTACGAGCGAGTTCCGTTCCTCCGAGGCGCTCGTAAAGCGAAAATTCGTAACTTGGAACGGCCGCCACGTGTCTCGTAAGTCCGGAATTTCGCTCGTAAGTTGGAACGGTTTTGCTAGCGCGACTACAAACACTCGTTTTTCATCGAAAAACTGCTTACGAGTGCATAAAAATGATCGGAAACGTGTGTCCACATGTTTAGCTAACGAACTGTGGTGAAAAAACACAGAAAAACTCGGTATTTTTTGCGTTTTTTCCAAAAATTCGCCAGCTCGTAAGTCCGGAACCTCGTAGGTCAGAGCGCTCGTAAGTCGGGGACTACCTGTATATATATATATATATATATATATATATATATATATATATATATATATATATATATATATATATATATATATATATATATATATATATATATATATATATATATATATATATATATATATATATATATATATATATATATATATATATATATATATATATATATATATATATATATATATATATATATATATATATATATATATATATATATATATATATATATATATATATATATATATATATATACTGTATATACCAGCCAAACTTCTGAAGTATCACGTCATGTGCATTCGGGGTTCAAAACTTGCTCACTTAAGTAATAATTACAGAATTAAGTCTCACCAACCCTGAAGTTGAAAATCTGATATTTTCAACGAACGTGGAGCACTGATTTAATAAATGATGCTAAAAATGAGACAATTAAAGAAAAATGTTTAACCTTAAAGGTATTTTTCCTATTCTTTAAAAAAAAGGCATCTGTAGAAAAGTTGTGAACGAAGAATATCTTATCTGTTGTAGATAGCTCTTTGAACAGTCTCAGGTTGGAAAAATAGACTTTAACTCAGATTGGACAGATGAGCTAATGGCTAGTCCGAGTGGGAACAAGACCAAAATAGATTGCTGCTGTCTTGAAATGTCTCCAATCTCAAATAATGAGAGCTTTTTATGAAAATGCCGTTTTAGGATTAAAATGGTATAAATATGATATTTCTGTTGGAATAACAGGTAATGCAACGTGGCAGCAGTGTAAAGCTAGATTTATGCTCGACGCGTCGCGCAGTGCGCCAGGGTGCGCGCACCAAAAGTGACGCAATATCACCGCCCCTGCGCGTAGACCCCGCGTGTCGTTTAGGCGCGTGTCGTGCACCTCTGAATTTTTCAAACTCCGCAAGGCTAGTGTGCGCGCCGTGGGCGCTACTGAATTGATTGACAGGTCGGGTGGGGACCTTACGTAGTCCGCTCGCTCCAGCCAGCGGACCAAAGTGCGAGTATAACTAGGCCTTAAGTTTTTTTGTAAAGTGTTTGAGATTGGAGTTGTTTTAGGTTGGCATCAGTCCATTTTGGTCTTGGTCGTGCTCAAAGACGTTCTTAGCTTCTTCAACTGGTCCAGACTAAACTCTTCAAAGTTGTTTCAAAGTTATCTATATTAGGTAAGATGTGAACTACTCCTAACCTTTCCACGGAACCCCTTAAAATATCTTAACTATCCCTGGAAGCCATTTTTAATCAGATTTAAAGGAAATGTTAGACTTTTTCCTCTAGTTTCAGCTCTCAATTACAGTACAGTATACATATATTCTGCGAATATCTCATTTTCCTCATGTATCCCTCTTCTTTTGAGTGTTTGAACTAGGGGTGCACCGAAAAATCGGAAATCGGCCAATGCTTGCATGAGAAACCAATTTTACTGATTTTTTTTTTAGTTTTAACGACAATTGTCTAAATTTCATTTATATTTCAGAGCACTACATTGTGACCATTTAAAACAAGTTTGTATTGTTTCTAGAATATTGTTCAAGGGTCTGTTTTTCAACAAAATACCGTATTTTCTGGAATATAGGTCGCACCTACGTCAAAATGTGGACCGTGTTTAGCTCTGCTGCAAATGTCTCTTCCACAGGAGCGCACAGCAAGGCTTTTAAGAAGATTAACACTTAAAAACAATTATTTCTTTGATAAAAATTATAGCAAATATGTGTCTGAGCTGAACTTTTCTTTAATAAATGAATAATTTTAGCAGGATAAACACGTAAAAAATATATTTGTTAGCTGACATTATTGTAAGAGTGTGTCTCAGTTTAATTTTTGTTAATAAATGATTACAAATCAGCTTATTTTATAAAAAGCCATAAATAGGTCACACCTGAATATAGGTCGCAGGGCATGCAAAAATGATAAAAAGCCATGACCTATATTTCGGAAAATACGGTAAGATTGAAATTTGAAGGCGCATTGTGACCTTACAACATCTAACAGTGTTGCTTATAAAACAAAATCGGTATCGGCCAAAATCGGAATCGGCAAGTCAGACTTTGTACTTGTAGAAATCGGTGATCGGCCAAAAACTGCAATCGGTGCACCCCTAGTTTGAACCATTGTTTTGGCCTTTTTGTTGCTTTTTTCATAGTTTTTTTTTTTTCATTTGTTATGTGTCTTTTTTATTTGTGCACGTTGGTGTCAGAGAACTGACGCTACTGTTCAGTCACCTCCAGCGACAGCGTAAGACCAAGAAGGTTCTTCTCAACTCCTACCACACGCTGTTGTCTGGGCTGCGGCCCTACAGCTCCCCCTACCTGTCGGGGGACAGGTACGCACCTCGCCACCCCTTCCAGCTTCACAGTTCATCCAAACAGGTGGCCGAAAGTCTGCCAGCTGTCACACTCATCGTCAGACACAAGTCACAGAACAGCACATTCAAAGAGGACTGACCACACAACTTTCTGCATGGGAGTGTTGTTGATCTAACCGTTCACTAACATGGTTTGAGACTGCTGTGTTGCAGGCCCTGCTGCTTCTCACCGTCTTTGTACTCATACTCTAGTCACCCCCCTGCCTCCCACTGATCACTCACCAGTCTCCTTTTTCTGTCTTCCTTTTTATGTTCATTTTGTACTTTTCATGGCATCCATCATCCACCCTCCATGTGTTCTCAGGAAGGCAGAAGCCCCGTGCAGGTTTGTTCTTCATGTCATGAGCTTGTACATTAAAGGGTACCCATAGGTAGAGTTTGCTCAGTTAGACATATTGTCATGAACATTATGTGAGGGGTGTCGTGTTTATGCCTCCGACACATAATTTCTTGCTCTAAAGTGGCTACGCTTCACCACCCCTCCTTCCATCCCTCTCTCCATGTTCCCTTATTGCTGCGTTTCATCCTCAGGGGTTCACTACGCCTCCAGGTTGTGCTCACCCCACACTTGCCCCACTCCTCTCGCACCCCCTCACCCTCTTTCCCTCTGCCTTGTGTGTCTCCCCAGTCAGCTTCTTTCTAAAAAGCGAGGTCTCTTCCGGATTCATGCCAGCCGCAAGCAGAGGTATCGACGGCAGCCATCCTGTTGCACGGGGCACGCTCGAACGTCGCAGATTTGACTACACTGCTCTTTTTAACAGCACATCCTGCCCATCTTGCTCGAACCACTTCAGACATTTGTGCACCAGTGCATCAGCTTTCTAAAAGTTATCCCACAGATAAAGCATTGAACTACTTGAAGAATATGAACTTGATCTAAAACGTTTTTAACAGTTGCAACAACAGGTTGTAGCAATCAAATGAAAGTTTTAAAGAAGCACTGCATTTTGGTGCACAAATTGTTGTGAACTTGTATTTTATTTTATTTTTTCAGATCTCTTTTCCTAATTGCCTCAAAATATAGTTCAAACCTTTTGAAGCAGGTTCCATAGAATGTTCCTGAAGAATTAATATCTTACTTGTTTTACATGGCTCTTTAAATGACCTCAGTTTGCAGAAAAAGACTAGTTCTGATTAAACTGATGAGCTAATGGCTAGTCTGAGCTGTACAACTACAGTGGGATGCTTACGTTTAAAAACGGCTCCAATCTAAATAAATAAATAAAAAATGTATAAGTGTTTGTGCAAACCTTAACTTGTATATTTTTTACATTGCATTATGAAGTAGGCCTGACTGCACAGAAAGTGCTACAGCTAGCTGCTAGAGCTAGCCTCTTCAGTTATTTGCGCTGGCAAAAAAACAAATTCTACATGAATAACTGTGTCGCACAAAACTAATGGCAGATGAAAGGTTTTTAAAAGTCAAACAAAGTTCAGTCAGGTCATCTGGACGGATTCTTTTTTTTTTTGTTGGGATGTTTTATTCTTCATCCAAAGGACTTCATCAGTCTGAGGAGCCACAACAAACAGTCCCACAAGCAGCACACTCACATGGTGGACCAGTCAGTTTACTGGTGATAAGATGGTTTCTGGGACCCGCCCTCTCCCCATCAACTCCTCTGAGACAGCCAAAGTGGTTCAAAACATCAAAGTTCATGCTTAATATAATAATTTGACTATGGCTACCTCAGAGGAGTTGATGGGGGAGAGGGTGGGCCCCAGAAACTATCTCATCACCAGTAAACTGGTTGGTCCACTATGAGTGTGCTGCTTGTGGGACTGTTTGTTGTGGCTCCTCAGACTGATGAAGTCCTTTGAATGAAGGACAAAACATCTCAACAACAACAACAAAAAAGAAACGGTCCAGATGACCTGACTGAACATCTGTGGATTTTTAATCTGGATTATTGAGCATGAACTTCTATGTTTTTAAAAGTGTTTGCATGAACTGCTGTGAAATTATTCAGAGGTTTTGTGATTGGAGTTGTTTTAAGGTGTCAGCAGTCCACTGTTTGGACTAGCCGTTAGTTTGTCAGTCCGGTCAGAATAATTCTACATTTGTTCAAACTGAGGTTGTTCGTATATGCAACAGGTGAGATGTTAATCTTTCCTAACATTTTCCCTGAACCCAACTCCCAAAGATCTGAAGTGCTGCCTTAACAAACTAGGGCTGGTTTTTGCTGATCAGGCTTGAAGTTCAGATTGAACAATTTGCTGACTTCATGACAAGTCCTAGTTGGTTTTTGATCATGACGACAAGCTATATACACATATTTTCCTCTCATCAAAATTCTTTGATGACTTGGGAAAAATAATCCAAGCAACGACCTGACCTTTCAGATCTTACACTTCTTATTTTCAGTTTTATTGTTTGTTCCTTCATTGGAGAAAAGGTTCAGAAGTTTGTGCATGTTTTTTTTTTTTAAATCTCTGTACTAAATCAACATGCCTGTGTTGTATTTTACAGGGTTATTTAATGCTTCTCTTTGCATGCAAGCCTCCCTCAATGTTTTGCAAAGACTCTGTAAAGTTTACAGCACTGAATGCCTCCAGACCATTTCCTTCTTTTCCCAGAAGCATGCAAAGGTCTTTCACTTTATTTTCCCCATTGCCTTCTGTTTACCCAAGGATGTTCAAATGGCATGTATGAAATGCACTTTCCACCAACATTCTCAGACGATTTAAATTTTAATTTAAATGGCTGGCTTATGTGTATCACACGCAAAACATGGATTAATCGTCAGAAAAAAATGGGGGGAGGGAACGACGGCTGGAATTGCTCTGCGGTGCATGACAGTTGCGCTGCCTGTGAATCCGTGACAGTATATCTGTAAGTGGCTGAGTGGGAGTCGTCCACAAGAGCATGCTATAACAGCAGCATTAAAAGTCAATCCCACGTGGAGAGTGGCTGACAAATGGCTTCTTTTTCCTCTATAAATCTCGCATATCTGCTTGACTTGGACTGTTGTGAGTGAATACTTAATGAGACACCTTTGGTATGGCTTCTGTCTGAAGCTAATATTTCAATGCCTGGAAGTGTGTTGAAGGTATTGAGGTGGTTTTTGTGATGTTAGGTGGGTGAGTTTCTGCACTGCTGCACGTTATGAATCAGGTTTCAGGCTGATTTAGCTGATTCAGTTGCTAAGATGGGCACAACAGGCAATTCCTGAGGGCAGAATCAGTTTTTAGCAGTGTTTAATAGTGCATTTGCTCAGCTTGTTCAAAAATAATGTTTATTTTCTTCACTGCAGCTAAGTTTAAAGCTTGTTTGTGTTCTTGTTTATGTGATGGCTGGTATTAAACCTTTAATTTTCTTACCCTTCCAACACTAATCTACTCCTTTCTAACAAGTTCAGGCTGCTAATCTGCTGATTTCCTCAAGCCCCAGAATAATGCAGCATAGTTTCATTCGAAGATGTTGTGTGGACAATACAACCGATGAGAAAGTTTGGTGCGCGTCGTCATCCAGAAACATCAGCGCGTTTGATTGTGTTGTATTAATTTAACTTTACCGTCAGCAGCAAGCTGGGCTTCAGGGATCGGATCAGGATGAACAATTCCCGTTCGTCCCAAACCATCCGGAACAAGGCGTCACCACTTCCCCCCAGCTCCGGTGTGCGGCGATCTCCCAGCCAGGAAAACATCCCAGAAGCCACCAGCCCCGGGAAGGTCCAGAAGAGCTGGAGCTTCAACGACCGCACACGTTTCCGCACCTCCCTTCGCCTCAAGCCACGCCCACCTGCAGACGGTAAACCGAACAGTTTTGACTTACGCTCTTTAGAAGAAAATGTTTTATTTAATTTTCGTCTTGTGTTCAGTGGAGGGAGTTGGGGAAGACAGCGTGGAAGACAAACCATACTGTGATGTGGCCATGGAGGACGTAATACCAGCAGTAAAGACTCTGATACGAGCTGTCAGGTGAGTCCGTCCATCAACAGGATGAAAATATAATACAGGTAGTCCCCGAGTTACGACGGAGTTCCGTTCCTACGCCCGTTCGTAACACGGATTTCGACGTAAGTCGGAAAACACATACACACTAGCCGCCCCATATACACGTACAGGTAGTCCCCGATTTACGAGCGCTCTGATCTACGAGGTTCCGGACTTACGAGCTGGCGAATTTTTGGAAAAAACGCAAAAAATACTGAGTTTTCCTGTGTTTTTTCACCACAGTTCGTTAGCTAAACATGTGGACACACGTTTCCGATCATTTTTATGCACTCATAAGCAGTTTTTCGATGAAAAACGAGTGTTCGTAGTCGCGCTAGCAAAACCGTTCCAATTTACGAGCGAAATTCCGGATTTACGAGAAGCGTGGCGGCCGTTCCAAATTACGAGATTTCCGGTTTACGAGCGCCTCGTTGTAACAGAACTCGCTCGTAAATCGGGGACTACCTGTACAGTACATGTACGGTACTGTACAGTTAACAAGCATTTCGCCTATCCTAACACAGTATCCTACATAATGATCAAAAAACACATACAGTACATTTGGAGCCATAATGAAGGAAAATAAGAGTTAATTTCTTAATGGGAGCTGATGAAGCCTTCCTCTGTCTGTTAGCATGTTAGCTTGTTGCACCTCCAAGCTCTGCAGCTTCCTGCTGCTTCACACGGTCCACAGCGTTTACAGCAAGGTCTGTTATTGTTAGCTCGTTGCACCTCCGGTCCAGCTCGCTGTTTCTGCCATCTCCACCTCCGTGCACCTTTTGTTTACGACGTAAAACCGCCGTCACCTCGGCTCGGTCAATCTGACGTGTTCCGTTGTAAAACCGCCGTCAACCTCTGTCCAGTAAGGTGTCCACCTCCACTGCTTTGCTGTTTGTGCCCTGAAACTCGGTCCAGAACGGGTATCTCTGTGTTTTTCCGCTGCGTCAAGCTACTGCTACTTCTACCGTCAAAAAGGAAGTACAACCGGAACTGGCTTTTCAAAATAATTTTTTTATTAATTAATTTTTTAATGAGATGCGTGACGTAACCCCGAAACGTCGTAACTCGAGGCCGTCGTAACCCGAGGACTACCTGTACTCACTTTATTAGACACTTCCAAGAACCTGCTTGTTGTTTCCCCTGGTCACATTAACAAAAACGCCTCTAGAAGAGGTGTCACAACATCCATAGCATCTTATTGAAGTTTTAGTGACGACGTTCGTCTTGTCCACACGGGAACGTTCTAGTTTGTCAAAATATCTTTGTAAACACATTACCATTTTGAGAACGGTGGTCATCCTCACAACACGACCCAAACATGATAGTATTGATGCCAGGCTTGTATGTGGCGCCATAATACTGCCACAAAAATACACCAGAAACAGGAAATATTGTTTCTGTGCACAGTCTATGGTCCGAGCTGTAAACACAACAACAACAAACAGGTAGGGATGTAAAATACAACTGCAAAAACTGAGTTATTTTATTGAACTGATAATGAAGTGAAACTTCTACCTTGTCTATTTAAACTACAAGAACACACAAGTGCAGGATAATGTTGACTGGGAGGTGAGTCAGCCTAAATACGCAGACATCTTGTACGCTTTCCAGACTCAGTATCCAGTGAGGGACGACTGGAGGAAAAGGTTTTTCTCACAATGGTCAGAGAACATCAGGTTAAAATACTTATTCAGGCCTATAATTATTCCCATTTCACACATTTTTTAAATTAGTGGTTTATGTATACAGTAGTCCCTCGTTTATCACAGGGGATCCGTACCTTGAAGCCCCGTGATAAGTGAAAAACCGTGAAGTAGAAATAGTAGTACAAGTAGTAAAATAGTAGTTTATTTTAGTACAGTATTTATATATAAAGGTGTTTTAAACCCCTCCTACACTTGCAATATTCTAAACAATGGGCCTCATGCACGAACATGTTCGTATTTCTATCCTAAATTTCTCTTACTTTTGTTCGTACGAAGCGTTCGTACGAACATGCCACGTCAGATTCAACAAACTCTTCTATCCTCAGGAAAAGTGTGTAAATGAGCTGCGTACTATGATGAATCCCACCTGTTCTATTCACCTGCGCGTGCACGCGGAGAGGTTATTTACATAATTCCCACCCCTCAAAACACCATATAAGGCTACGTTTCCTGCCTCAGAGGCAAAACGTGTTCGTTCATAAAATGACAGCGAAAAGTAAAAAGAAGAACTCTACCGGTGCGGAGATTGAAGTTCTGCTCTCTGAGGTCAAGAAAAGAAAATCTGTCCTTATTAGCAGCGTCACTCATGGGAGTAAATGACCAACTAAAGCCAAAGAATGTTTGTTTATAATAAATGTGGACCTTAAAATATACATGCGTCCTGGTGGCCCACTGGGTAAAGCATTGCACCGCTTATCGAGACCTCGTGGGTTCGATTCCCACAAGGTATGACTATTTTTTTTCCTTCCTTCTTTAGATTATTTATTCATTCCAGATTAAAAAGACTTTATGCTTCATTTCTTGTTGTATTGTAAATAGTTTTCTTGTGTTTTTTAAATCTGGAATGAATTAAAAGGAGAAAAAAAAACGTTGTCCCATGTGGGACTTGAACCCATAAGGTTCGGAACTGCGAGCAACACTCATCTCATTGAGCTATCTGAGCTCTATGACAGCAACAGGAGGAGGTCAACCTAAAGTCTGCGTTACCGAAGTCTGCGTTACCGAGACAAATTAATTCATAATTTAAGTTGGTTTCAGTTTGAGATCTTCATATTAATATTGTAGTGTTAGAAAACGGCATTGATAACAAATTGATTTTAATTTAAATACTTTAATCCGTTAGTCATTATTACATTTAAAATTATAATTCGACTTCAAACAGAACCTATTGTCAAAAACAATTGTGGTGCGTGACTTTTTTAAACTCTAAATATTTTCTAAATAACGAAATATGAAGTTATTAGTGGAGAAATTCCGTCTGGATGACAGCAGACTGACGCTCCTAAAATATACGACAGGTCCGGACCACTCGTAAATTTTGTTCGTATCTGAAAAAAATCGTAGGATACGAAAACATTGTTGAATGCCACAAATGATCCTAAATCACTCGTACGCACAGTTTAAGAACAAATCTGTGCGTACGAACGGTTCGTGCATGAGGCCCATTGTTTCTAAACGCTCTAAAAGAGCACAGCATGTCATGATCTCAGCTCTCTGCCTCTGGCTGCTCTCTGTCATCTTGGCAGCGCTCTCGGCCACGCCCACTTCTCCGCTGCAGGGCAGAGATATGACACGTTGCAAGAGGAAGCTTTATCTGCAGCTCTGGGCTGCACACAGGTGCAGGAGGTGCTAAATAATTTAAAATAATTTATTATAAATAAAAAATTTCATGCCGATCATGCAGCTCATCCATCAGTCAGCCAATTGTGTGTCATGTCCAATCGTACTGTGAAAACCCGCAATAGAGCGAGTCCGCGAAAAACAAACTGTGAAGTAGCGAGGGACTACTGTATTGTATTTTTTTTATTTTTATTAATAGAAAATGTTCAGTAAAGTAATGAAAACACTTTTTTGACCTTAGTTTATTTGCTGTAACAACAAGGAGTTTAACTCTTGTTTAACTTTGGGATCCGGAAGTGGTGGCTGAACAGAGTGGACGTGTTTAGTCGGGCTCCTGCCAGTATTACCTCCAAAAGGAGTATTTGGAGAGCTTTTTTGCGCTGGATGTGCAGAGATGTACAGAGAGGAGCGTTGAAAAAGCTGCGGAAATTGGACTGGAACTTGCGATCCAGAATTATGAATCTACAAGCCAACGTGTCCGTGAGTTTTTGCCGAGAGTTAGCCTAGCGTAGCTACAAACCGGGCTAATCAAAGCTAACCGAGCTAGCTCACCGTAACCGGGTGCTGTAGTTGCAGGCTTCGTAAACAAATAAACCGGAGAATACGCTGGTTATTACGAAGAAAAGCGGGCCGGCACGCTGGGGTGCTTTGTTGCAGTGAAAGAACACAACAAAACACGCTACAGTGGTAGCGCGGTGGTGGGCCAAGCGTCGTGTACGCCGCCTGGAACTTTAAGCTGGGCCGGGCACCACGAGTGAGCCGAGCGCCGTGTACGCCGCCTGGAGCGCCGTAGGAGAGCCGGAGGACCGCGGCCTGGAGTTCGAGCTGGGCTGGGAGCCGTGAGAGAGCCGGGGCCAGGCACCGCGAGTGGGCCGAACGTGAACGCCGCCTGAGAGTCGTGGGAGAACCGGAGGACCGCGGCCTGGAGTTTCAAGCTGGACGGATCGCCGTGGGAGAGCCGGGGGACCGCCGCTTGGGGCTGAGCGGGCTTCGGAGCTGGGCCTGGAGCTACGTGCTGTGCTATCTGGGCTGCATCGGTTCTGGTGGGGATCGGAGCTGGGCCTGGAGCTACGTGCTATGCTAACTGGGCTGCATCGGTTCTGGTGGGGGTCGGAGCTGGGCCTTGAGCCACTGGAGCTAAGTGCGGTGCTGGCTGGACTGCGTCTGATCTAGTGAGTGGACCTCTTCGGATGGTGGATCTGATTGCTGCAGGCTGCTGAAACCGTGAGTTCTGAACTAATAACTGCTGATCTGGGTGTTGCACTGCTGGGCCACACCAATCATCTTTAGGCCTGTGAGCCTCGTGGAATGGCCACGTGGTTCAGTGAATAAACAAAAGACCTGCTACCACTAGATCACAAACTCTGTAAGTATGACGAGAGGTAAAGGACAAAAGTCACCAGTCTCTGTAAATATGAAAAATAGAGGACAAAAGTCACCAGACTCGGAGAGAAACAACTCAGATATGCAAGACTTTAGAGAATCCCTCAACTTTATGGGTAGACAAATAGAAAGTTTAACAGCAAAGATGGAGTCCCAGGCCGTTCTGGTTGGAGAAATAAGAGAACTGAAAGAACTGGTAACTAACAAAGACAAGAGAATTGCAGAATTAGAGCAAAAAATAGAGGTTTTAGAACAATTCACAAAGCAGGAAAACGTGGTGATCTCAGGACTTGATGTTAGTGAGCGTTGGACACATCAAAGAGCTTCTAATAACAATGATCCAAATGAGTATGAATCTCAGGAAGAACAAGAAACTCTGGAGGAACTTGTAGTTAATTTCTTACGGAACAGGAACATGGACATAAACTATGAGGACATTTCATTCTGTCACACCCTGCCCAATAATTCACCAAAATTCAAACCGTCAGTGGTCGTTAAGTTCATTAGCAGGAATACAAAAAACTATGTCATGCAAAATAGAAGAAATCTGCAGGGAACAAACGTTTACATAAATGAACATCTTACCAAGAAAAATGGAAAAATTGCAAAAGAAGCAAGGTGGTTAAAAAACAAAGAAAAAAAAATAGCATCAACATGGACTAGAAATGGATACGTCTTTATCAAAGCAAAGGAAGGGTCTCAGCCTAAAATGATAAAAGAGCTGACGGATCTGGATGAATTCAAGAGATGAAAAATTACAAATCAATGAAACAACTCACAATCAAAATGGATAAAATATACGGTGAAATGAACAAATACATTAGAACATGACAACATACGAAGACTCAGAACCTAAAATATATAATGTTGAAAATGTGATTGATACAAATTTTTTTCCTGTAATAAATGATAGCGAATATTATAATGAAGAGCAGTTTAATGACATCTATATATCAAATGGAGTTCTCTCCATTATTCACTTTAATAGCAGAAGTATAAATGCAAACATATCCAAAATAACAGATTACTTAAAACAATTAAATAGAACTTTTACGATAATAGCGTTGTCAGAGACATGGCTTAATGATGATAACACTAGTAATATTCACATCGAGGGGTATGAATTATATCATATGAACAGAAATAATAAAAGAGGTGGTGGTGTCGCACTATTTGTCAATAATGAAATAAAATGTAAATTAAATAATGAAATGTCAATAATAGTTGATAATATTATGGAAATGATAACAATAGAAATTATAAACAAAAACGATAAAAACATAATAATAAGTTGTGTATATAGATCACCAGGAGCAAATATAGAAATATTCACTGATAAAATCTTGGAACTAATGGAGAAAAGTTTTAATAAAAATATTTTCTTGTGTGGAGACTTTAACATTGATATGGGAAATAAAACAGATTCAAATAACATAAGCACATTTATAAACTCAATGTACAGTTTAAATATGTATCCATTGATATCAAAGCCAACAAGAATTACAACTCATAGTGCCACAATAATTGATAATATTTTCACAAATATAACAAATGGGGATGTGATTGGTGGTATCTTAACGACCGACTTAAGTGATCATTTACCAGTTTTCACAATCTTTAAAAATGATCAAAATATCACAAAAGCAGACACAACGAAGAAAAAAATCATAAACACATCAAAAAAAGTTTTGGAAAAATTGAAAGAGGATCTGGATAAACAAGACTGGAATGATGTGTATGTTGATGATGCGAACAGGGCATATGATGAGTTTATGAATATCTTGGAAACCCTGTATGAAAAGAATTGTGTGCAAAAAAATTACACAAAGAGAAATACGAATGATCAACCATGGATGACAAAAGGGTTGAGAAATGCTTGTAAAAAAAAGAATTATTTGTATTCATGTTTCTTGAAATTGCGAAGTCAGAGCGCAGAAGAAAAATATAAAAAGTATAAAAATAAATTAGTAGGGATTATAAGGAAACATAAGAAAGAATATTATAGTAAATTATTAGATAAAACTAATGGTGATATGAAAGCAACATGGCGAGTAATGAATGGTGTACTGAAGAATCATAAAGCAAAAACTGGTATTTCAAAATATTTTGTAAAAGACAACGATGAAGTTCATGATGAAAATGAAATTGTAAATGGATTTAATCAATATTTCGTGAATGTTGGATCAAGCCTTGCAGCTAAGATACCAAAAGTAGATAAAAATATGATCCACTCAATTACAGGTTGTGCAAATAGTATTTTCCTAAATGGAACTAACAAAGAGGAAATAATGAATGTAGTAAAACATCTTACAGACAAGAGATCGAAAGACTGGGTGGACATGGATATGATGTTTGTAAAGGACATAATGAGCCATGTTATTGAGCCGTTCACATACATATGTAACTTATCATTTTCAACAGGAATTTTTCCAGATAATATGAAAGTAGCTAAGGTCGTTCCTCTTTTTAAAAATGGTGATAAATGTGTATTCAACAATTATAGACCTATATCCTTGTTACCACAGTTTTCAAAAATTCTTGAAAAACTATTTGTAAACAGACTAGACCAATTTATAGATAAACAAAATATTCTAAGCAGCAGTCAGTATGGGTTTAGATCAAAAAACTCTACATCAATGGCTCTCATGGAATTAATGGAACAAATAACTACTGCTGTCGATCAAAAACAACACTGTATCAGTATCTTTGTTGATTTAAAAAAAGCATTCGATACTATTGATCACACCATTCTCCTTGAAAAACTGAACAAATATGGTATTAGAGGACCAGCATTACAGTGGGTATCTAGCTACTTAAAAAATAGGAAACAATTTGTACAAATAAATGATGTAAGATCTGACCTCTGTAATATCACATGTGGAGTTCCCCAAGGCTCTGTACTTGGACCAAAGCTTTTTATTTTATATGTGAATGACTTGGTAAATGTGTCAGGACTCCTTAAATGTGTACTTTTCGCAGATGATACCACTTTTTTCTGTTCAGGTGAAGATATAGAACAAATGTTAGAATTGATAAAGACAGAATTTGTCAAGATACAAACTTGGTTTAAAATAAATAAATTATCATTAAATCTAGAGAAAACTAATTACATGATATTCGGTAATAGAAAGAAAACTGTTGATGTTCCACTCAAAATTGAGGATGTTGAGATTTGTAGAGTGAATGAGGTGAAGTTTTTGGGTGTTATCATTGATGACAAACTGACATGGAAACAACACATAAATTCTGTAAGAATAAAAATAGCTAAATCGATAGCAGTACTGTACAAAGTCAGAGACCTATTGAATGATAAAGCTCTGTATTTGTTGTATAACACAATCATTGTTCCACACTTAATCTATTGTATTGATGTTTGGGGGAATGCGTGTAAAACAATCACAAAGCCTATTTTTGTATTACAGAAAAGAGCTGTAAGAATTATCACTAGAAAGCATTACCGTCATCCATCAAGTACATTATTTTATCAACTAAAATTACTGAAGTTCCATGATTTGGTAGACTATAATATTTTATCAGTTATGTATAGAGCTCAAAATAATACATTACCTTTAAAT
>JBBPBX010023503.1:18500-40479 GCA_038048925.1 Garcialebias charrua | reverse complement strand
CCGTGTTGGAGGTTAGCATAGTTAGCACTGGAGCGGAGAGTCCCTCCAGCTCAGACACGAACAACCAGAGCAAATTACAGTACAGTATACGGACAAAAACACGAGCTACTACACCTTCACCAAGGAACAAGAGAAAATGGCAGTGGTCGGAGTTAAATGATTTTGAGATAGAAATCATGGCAGACGAATCG
This sequence comes from Garcialebias charrua, assembly GCA_038048925.1. Lineage (NCBI taxonomy): Eukaryota > Metazoa > Chordata > Actinopteri > Cyprinodontiformes > Rivulidae > Garcialebias > Garcialebias charrua. Next base: position 40,288 of record JBBPBX010023503.1, on the reverse strand, counting down.
GACAACTAGTCACAAGTTACTCTGATATCATTAATTATTTAATTACTACGAGGAGCGCACACCGAGGAGCTTCACAGATTTAAATCCAAAAAAGATGTGAAAACTGTCTCATTCATATCTAACCAGCTAAATAAAAGTTGAACTAAAATAACACACAGCCAGCACAAACAGTCCAGAACCAGCACTTTGAGTCTTACCGTGTTGGAAGTTAGCATGTTGTTAGCACTGGAGCCGAGGGCGTCGAGCTCAGGTCAGACTGCATCCGTGACATCCATCACGGCCGCGGGGTCACGTCCCATGGGACCGACGCGTCGCCCGCACGACTTGGCTCCCGTACTCCTTCTCCAACTGGGACGGTTTCACCCGCCGGTCCTAGTGGACCGTGAGGCCATTGTCGCGTTAGCGAGATGCTAAGCTAACAGCATGCAAGACGGTGTCGCTAAATAATGAAAAAAAAAAAAAACAGCTCTAACACACAGACAGTTGTACTCTAACATTGTTCTGACATAGTTTCACAAAATGATTTATGTAGAATATTTTGTTTACCGGCCAAAAGCACGACGTCTTCCAGAGCAGATCCAAGCCAGACTCAGAGACAGGAGGAGCTGCAGTCCAGCTTCTCCGATGAGATAAATCCTTCACGTTACTTTTTTTTTTGATTAACTGAAACCTACGCGTTGCCCAAACGTCTACCCGACTGGGACACCCCACTGACACAACACGAAGTAACCATTGCAATTAATTAGAAATTAACAAAAAAAACAACGTGAAAAATGGACATCCAGTAGAACGCGCTCCAACTGCCGCTTAGCCTACCTGTGGGAGGGTCAAAAAGGACAACCCACAGATGTGACGTCACATGGGAACTATGTATTGACGCGTCGTTTACGCGTCATTAACGTGTCGATGTAACATGGAATTTTCACGTGTATTTGGCCCGGCCGGCTTTCCATAGGAGACAAGACGGGTGGTGCATTGTTACGGCTGGCTCAGGCCGAACACATAAACGGGACACAAGACACAAGGAGGCAGAAGGTAAATTAAAAAGCTTTATTGAAAAACTCCCCGACTCCTCCCTCCAGGTGCGGAGTGCACCGTCTTCTGGCACAGGGTCAGGAAAAAAGCAAAGATTAGACAAAGTGCAAATAAATGGTGGACGAGAGTGAGTCAGCCAAAAATAATATAACGTCCCCAGCATCGGCCCAACCCATAAAACAGGGCCGTCGCAGCCTGTCTGGAGACGGACTACCTGACCAAAAGGGAACCCTAGGGGTAAAAGAAAAACGATATAACTGGACTACTGATCTCACTCTGTCGTTAGACAAACAAACATAAAGCTCCAAACAGCTCCAAACTCCAAAAGGCTCCAAACAGCTCAAAAAGACTCCAAACAGCTCCAAGCTCAAAAATGCTCCTGGTTAAACCAACTTAACCTAACCACACAGGTCAGCATCCCTGATATCAATTATCATTAGCAGGATCCTAATGTCATCAATGCAGCCTTCAGCTACCCAGTGCACTAAGCACAACAAAAGTCAAATGATGAGCAAACATTCCTAAGTGCATCAAGCACAGTCAAACTCCACAAACAAATGAGCTGACACAAATGCAACTAGCAGTCAAGACCAAACATGAGCTAGTAGCCACTCTTTAAGTGCATCTAGCAGTCAAGACCAAACATGAGCTAGTAGCCACTCTTTAAGTGCATCTAGCAGTCAAGACCAAACATGAGCTAGTAGCCACTCTTTAAGTGCATCTAGCAGTCAAGACCAAACATGAGCTAGTAGTTACTCACCAAGAACCTTCTAAACAGAAGATCAGACTTCAAGACAGGGGTGGGCGGAGAACACCCCCACACAGTACCATACAGTACTCAAACAGCTCAGCAAAAGCAACCTCCTCTGAGCTCACAACACTCCGCATTCAAGCACAGTCAACTTGAAGTATATATAGGCGTGGCTCTCAGGTGTTCCTGGCTGAACACACACAAGCCTGATCACAATCAGACTAATTAACCACACAAAAGCATGACTGCAGTCAACATACATAAGAACTATAGGTGTCAGCATTGGCAGCTTCCTCAGGATATGTAACACCTCCACCACCAGTGTTTTGTATGGGGGTGATGTGGATGCCAGGTGAAAACATCTCACATCCGCACATGCAAAATAAATAGGACCCTAGAGAGTAACAATGTAGCGGTCACAACAGACAAACGGACTAAAAACATCATTAAAACTAGTCCGCCTAACCGCTAACATAATCAATATCATGTTATCTTAAAATGTTTTAAAACCAAAAAGGCATCTCTGATCTGACATTAATTTGAAAAGCATTTGTTTTGTATAACAAACGCCATCATCATTTCTGATGAGGTCAGTCAGTGACGAAGAGAGTCGTAATTTCTTAGCAAACAGAGGGAAACTGTTCTCCTCCATCTCAGCACTGGACAGTGTTGGACAACTCTCTCCATTCAGCTGTAGCGACACCTTCTGGTCAACTGTAGCAGATCTGATTTCAGTTATTCTGAAAATATAGGAAATAGTGTCAGACAGTGAATTATGGTCAACATAAGAGTTCACTGTTGCACACCACACAGACTTAATAAAGTCATTTCCTGACTCATTTCCAGTTTCTTTTTGAGGCCATGGTCCCACATCATTCAGCAACAGTCTGCAGTCTGCAGTGGCTGAAAGGGAACACAAAGAAACAAGAGAACTTGACACACGTGTCTTGACAGTCAGGGGGGATCTGTCCTCATTTTCTGCTCTGGACAGCATCCCTGTGTCAGTTTCAACAGCTCTGCTCTCAGCCGCACTGTAAGCACAGAGACCGTTAGACACAGAATCATTAAATGAGAGTTGTTCAGTTTTAAATAACAATAGAAAACTGTCACTCAAGTCAACATCATCTTTCACAACTCCTTTGTTTTCTGCAGGAGCTAAAAAAGAACACAATGAAACAGGTGGAATTGTTTCTTCTGGATCCTCAGTTAAGCTCACTGGGACTTCTTCTTCAGAGCTAAATAAAAAACATTCACTCAGGTCAATGTAATGTTCCTTCAGCTCAAAGTTTTTAAAATCCACATCTTTAACTGGGATTAAGTCAGATTCATTTTCATGTTTAATTTCAAGTTCAGTTACATGAAAAAAGAAGAAACTGTCACCCAAGTTGATGTCATCTTCAATCATCTCCTCCTGAAGACTAGGTGAGGACAGTGAAGGTTTTTTCTCCTCCACTGGAGTAGGTTCTCCTTCACTATTCATCATGAAGCTGTTGCTTAAATAAACATCTTCATTCTCTTCCTCTGGTTGATGTTCCTGAGGCGCCACCTTCGGTTGAGGTGTGAGAGGCACCCGCATAGACACAGATGATGCATCAAAGTTAGGACATGCGTGTGGTAGCTCACCTGCTTGAGTGCAAAGCACTGGTGCAGTTACCACCGGATGACAGGCAGTGGGACAGGAACGTTGATTTGTCATCCTCAACGCTCTCATCTCCTTCAGCAGCTCCAGTCTTTTTTGTTCAAACTCTTTCTGCAGTTCCAAATCCTCTAGTTCCCAACGATGCTTCTTTTCCTGCCAAGCAGCTTGAAGGCTTTGTTTTTTAATTTCCTGTTCTTTTAAGAAAGTTTGATGTTTAAGTTGTAGTTCCCTTTTAGCAGTTTCGAGCTGCAGTAACATGAGCTCTTTTTCTTTCCTCAATTGTTCTTCAAGCTCTTTTTTTCTTAAAGCAACTTCATTTTCATTTGAATGTCCATAATCAGGCATCACAACAACCCCAAGTTGAATTAATTCAGTCAGCAGTCCACCCTCAAACCAACCATCACGTTCAAATCTATAGTGTTGATTTTAAAATGTTTTGCTATATTCAACATCTGCTCTCTCGTGCAGTTTATATAGACATCAAACGTGGGCTGTTCAAGAAATCTCTTCAAATTGAATACCATGATGTGGACACAAACAGCTTTTAAGCTGTACCCCTCTTCTAAAGACTTTCACTGTAAACAACAGCAAAAAAAATCCCAGCTGCATTTAAAAGCAGCACAATCCAAAAACACACACACACACAGCTGCGTGTTTCAGCTCAATCAGCAACCAGGAGCTGGTCCTGTCAGCTCCAGAGAGAGTGCAAACTACAGCACACAGCTGTCACACACCAAATGTAAAAAGGAGCAGTTAATTCTATTAACTGCTGTCCAAAAACACTTGGCTTCAAAAGACTTCACCACACTCTCAATATTTTAAGCAACCAACAGCAGGTTTAATTAATTAACCCAACAAGGATCACAACAGCTCAAAGATCCAAACGCGGGCTCAAAAATGCATACAAGGACTCAAAAAGGAGCAAAAAAAAATGCAGACAAGGGCTCAAAAAGATTCAAGATCCAGACAAGGAGCAAAAAAGAAGAAGGATCCAAGATCCAGACAAGGAGTCAAAAAGGATTCAAGATCCCGGACGAGGCGCCCAAAATATGTTACGGCTGGCTCAGGCCGAACACATAAACGGGACACAAGACACAAGGAGGCAGAAGGTAAATTAAAAAGCTTTATTGAAAAACTCCCCGACTCCTCCCTCCAGGTGCGGAGTGCACCGTCTTCTGGCACAGGGTCAGGAAAAAAGCAAAGATTAGACAAAGTGCAAATAAATGGTGGACGAGAGTGAGTCAGCCAAAAATAATATAACGTCCCCAGCATCGGCCCAACCCATAAAACAGGGCCGTCGCAGCCTGTCTGGAGACGGACTACCTGACCAAAAGGGAACCCTAGGGGTAAAAGAAAAACGATATAACTGGACTACTGATCTCACTCTGTCGTTAGACAAACAAACATAAAGCTCCAAACAGCTCCAAACTCCAAAAGGCTCCAAACAGCTCAAAAAGACTCCAAACAGCTCCAAGCTCAAAAATGCTCCTGGTTAAACCAACTTAACCTAACCACACAGGTCAGCATCCCTGATATCAATTATCATTAGCAGGATCCTAATGTCATCAATGCAGCCTTCAGCTACCCAGTGCACTAAGCACAACAAAAGTCAAATGATGAGCAAACATTCCTAAGTGCATCAAGCACAGTCAAACTCCACAAACAAATGAGCTGACACAAATGCAACTAGCAGTCAAGACCAAACATGAGCTAGTAGCCACTCTTTAAGTGCATCTAGCAGTCAAGACCAAACATGAGCTAGTAGCCACTCTTTAAGTGCATCTAGCAGTCAAGACCAAACATGAGCTAGTAGCCACTCTTTAAGTGCATCTAGCAGTCAAGACCAAACATGAGCTAGTAGTTACTCACCAAGAACCTTCTAAACAGAAGATCAGACTTCAAGACAGGGGTGGGCGGAGAACACCCCCACACAGTACCATACAGTACTCAAACAGCTCAGCAAAAGCAACCTCCTCTGAGCTCACAACACTCCGCATTCAAGCACAGTCAACTTGAAGTATATATAGGCGTGGCTCTCAGGTGTTCCTGGCTGAACACACACAAGCCTGATCACAATCAGACTAATTAACCACACAAAAGCATGACTGCAGTCAACATACATAAGAACTATAGGTGTCAGCATTGGCAGCTTCCTCAGGATATGTAACATGCATGGAGTGATAATCACTGGTCAGAAGGCTGGATTGGCTGAGAGTGGGACGGCAGATGGGCCCTCAGCGGAAAAAACGCAGAATCCAAATCCACGTCTTCCTCCTGGCCCGTGGTCCCGTTTGGAAGCAGAGTGTGGACAGAAACGTTCAGTCACACAAACCCAGAAAATCCAGGCACCAAAATAAAACGGTGTGAACACGTTGAGTGACAGAGGGGGTCACAGACTGCTCGGTTCTCCAGGGGCCGTGTAGCTCTGAGCCAGACATCCACAGAGCAGTTTAGTCTTATCACACAAACAGCACGTCTGTGTGGATGTTCCTCCTGTTCTCCAAGGCTCTGACTTTTGGACTAACAGAAAAAAAACCTGCTGATTTAGGAGGCTCTTATGTCACTCATCACTGAAGGCGAAACGGTCGTATTAGCAAAATATCTTAACTCTTGAACACTTTAATGAAACTTTCCTTCTGGTAGTTTAAGCTATTTCTGCCTTTTCAGCTGGTTTTTTTTTCTGATAATTTCCACTTGTTTATGCTCATTTTTGTTTCTTTCAGCTGTGTTCTTTCTGCCTTCTTGTTCTACTTTATCAGCTAGCTTTTTTTTTTTTGCTAATTCCAGCGGTTTTCTGATAAATTAAAGTTTTTCATGGTAACTTTTGCTACTTTTAACTTACTTCTTTATGCTAATTTAAACTTTCTATGCTCCTTTTTCAGCTTTATCTGATATTTCAGCAACACAGCTGTTTTGTGCTCATTTGAGCTTTTTAATAAAAATAATAATAATGAATTCAATTTATAACGAACTTTTCATTAATGAAAAGCTTAAAGTTGCAGTATGTAGCTTTTTTTATAAACATATTTCTTCTCTCAGTCACTATTTTTTGTCAGAGTGATGTTAAACAGGTAATCTTTGAGAAATACTATATTCCTCTGGCGTCTCCCGGTGGTTAAAATAGCATTTATAAAAACCAGAGCGGGCCGTTTTTGACCAGCCAATAAAAACAGAGTTATTTTCATGAACGAGCTTCCCCCGCCCTCCCCCCGCCTCTCCCAGCGGCAGCGCGCAGGCGCAGCAGCCGGGCACGCTCCCGTCTCAAACAGTAGCTGTTTCAAGATGGCGGAGGTGGCGAGAGCTTCGAGTGATCAAAGGATTGCAAAGCGATGCAGAGTTAGCAACTTTCCTGCTTGAAAAGTAAGTGTCTTTGCTTGACTCATGTGATAGCGCAAATGCCATGATATTATCTACAACAGGCTAAAACCGTTTTCCGGCCTACAGCTGACGTGATGCTAATGGCAGCAGCTAACTCATTCAACCTCAGTATTGTTTTGATACGTACATTTAGTTATCCTAACTTATTGTATTGTGGATCAGCATGCAGATATGATGAAAGTACTGTAACTGCGCTGTCTGTGTAAGAGATGCATGATCACAACTAGCAATTAGCATATTGTCTGCAGATCATTTGGTGTTCATAATCTAAAAGTCTGTTAGTTGTACTACACAATATATGTTGTTGATGCATACATCTCAACCTCTTTGGACGTTTACCTGTATAAAGGGCCTCAAAAATTATTAATTTTTGGAATAAAATCTGTAAAACTTGCGGTGGGGTGGACGAGTTTGCTGCGGACATGAGCATGCAGTGAAGCAGGATGAAAGGAGAGCATAAAAAGTTCAAATTTTACTTCTAGCAGCAGAACAGGATGGAAGATGGCTGTTTGATGCTATTTTTTAAATCATCCTACATGCTTTGATATGTTAGATAAATTTGTCATTGTGTGATAAATGTGTTGAAAAGAATATCTGATTATTGTTTGAACTACATTATATGTTTTTATGCAGAGATGATGACTTTGGGGAAGGTCTCAGAAGTGAATTTGGGGAGACTCCCATTCAGGTTTTGGAAACAAGGTAAGTAAGGGGAAACTGTATTTATGTCAAGATTATTTTATGGTTTGCACTGCAACTAATATAACTGTGATCATAATATTATTACACAATTTTACTTCTAGCAGCAGAACAGGATGGAAGATGGCTGTTTGATGCTATTTTTTAAATCATCCTACATGCTTTGATATGTTAGATAAATTTGTCATTGTGTGATAAATGTGTTGAAAAGAATATCTGATTATTGTTTGAACTACATTATATGTTTTTATGCAGAGATGATGACTTTGGGGAAGGTCTCAGAAGTGAATTTGGGGAGACTCCCATTCAGGTTTTGGAAACAAGGTAAGTAAGGGGAAACTGTATTTATGTCAAGATTATTTTATGGTTTGCACTGCAACTAATATAACTGTGATCATAATATTATTACACAATTTTACTTCTAGCAGCAGAACAGGATGGAAGATGGCTGTTTGATGCTATTTTTTAAATCATCCTACATGCTTTGATATGTTAGATAAATTTGTCATTGTGTGATAAATGTGTTGAAAAGAATATCTGATTATTGTTTGAACTACATTGTATGTTTTTATGCAGAGATGATGACTTTGGGGAAGGTCTCAGAAGTGAATTTGGGGAGACTCCCATTCAGGTTTTGGAAACAAGGTAAGTAAGGGGAAACTGTATTTATGTCAAGATTATTTTATGGTTTGCACTGCAACTAATATAACTGTGATCATAATATTATTACACAATTTTAAAATGTAGATGGTAAGGTTGTATGTCTAATATTGTTTATGAAATGTATTTCCACCAGATATTACGGTAGGCAGAAACAAAAACCAAAGTTTAATAGTTGTTTTTATATAATCCATCCATCCATCCATCCATTTTCTTCCTCTTATCCGGGGTCGGGTCGCGGGGGTAGCAGCCTAAGTAGGGAGGCCCAGTCTTCCCTCTCCCCAGCCACTTGGAGCAGCTCCTCTGGGGGAATCCCAAGGCGTTCCCTGGCCAGCCGAGAAACATAGTCCCTCCAGCGCGTCCTGGGTCTTCCTCTGGGTCTCCTCCCGGTGGGACATGCCCGGAACACCTCACCAGGGAGGCGTCCAGGAGGCATCCTAACCAGATGCCCGAGCCACCTCAACTGGCTCCTCTCGATGTGGAGAAGCAGCGGCTCTACTCCGAGTCCCTCCCGGATGACTGAGCTTCTCACCCTATCTCTAAGGGAGAGTCCAGACACCCTGCGGAGAAAACTCATTTCAGCCGCTTGTATCCGAGATCTTGTTCTTTCGGTCACAACCCAAAGCTCATGACCATAGATGAGGGTGGGAACGTAGATCGATCGGTAAATTGAGAGCTTTGCCTTTTGACTCAGCTCTCTCTTCACCACGACAGACCGGTACAGCGCCCGCTTCACTGCGGACGCTGCACCTATCCGCCTATCAATCTCACGCTCCAGTTTTTATATAATGTATTTCTTTATTGTTATGGCTTTTCTGTGCTGCAATTTTAGTGGACATAAAATTAGAATAATACAGATGCACAATATTGACAATAAATATCTTTGAAGCTTATTTTTTTTATTATTTTATTTTTCTAACCACGTCACAGAAAATGTACAACTTTATAAATTTAAGAATTTTTAAAAAGATGACTTAATTAAAATTCTGTGTTCATGTATAACATACACTTGCACTGAACGTACGTATTTTAGTGCGTGTTAAAAATATGATTTTGTCTATACTTTCGAGTTAGTCTCATTAACTTTTATTGAGAAAATTTATTGTACTGGTTCCCAAGTACATGTTTCTTTATTTCATGATCAAACTTGATTATTGTTGCTTTAATAAAATATGTAATGTGTTTCCTCAGTATCAATGTTAGTTTGTTTTTTACGTTTATATTTTTTTTGTTTCAGTATGTCTTCGCTAGACATTCACGACGACAATGATGAAAGTGACTTGTTATTGCATGTTCTCTCCGTGCATGCGTGGGTTTTCTCCGGTTTCCTCCCACAGACCAAAAACATGCATGTTAGACTGATTGGTAACTCTAAATTGACCCTAGGTGTGAGTGAGACAGGTCTCTCTTGTAAATGAGTCCCCGTGGCTCAACGAGGCTAGCCTGTATAAATAAAGGTTGAATGAATGAATGTTCTTCTTCCTCAGGTTGTCAGCGCTGTCCTGTTGATGATGATGGTGGTGGTGGTCCCACAGACAGCAGCAAAGCCACACAGGAAGTCCTTTGAAGGATTAGCAGAAGAAACGGTCCCTCTGCGTTTGGACCCAAACAATTTAGTTCCCAGCCTAAAAGTCAGTTCTTTGGCCAGCGACTCCATCTCACCGTGGACCTACAAGTGAGGCTTCAGCTCCTCAGTGTGTTGTCCTTCATGAAGCTCAGAGTCCTGTTAACAGTTTTTTGTCTCCTCTCTGTCCTCAGCATCTCCAGGGATGACAACATGTTCCCTCATGCGCTGTCGCAGGCTCACTGTTTGCTCAAAACCTGCCTGGACCACCAAGGACTGGAGGACGGGGGCCTGGAGTCCCGTCCCATTCTGCATCAGGTGCTGGTTCTGAGGCGAGTCAAGACGCCAGGGCCAGGCACAGCTACCACTACCGCCTGGAGTCCAAACTCATCTCAGTGGGTTGCACCTGCGTGAGACCGAAGGTGATCAACCAGCACTGAGGACTGACCCATGGAGACCAGATGAAGACCATCTCCACGTGGGGTGTCCTCCAAAGATCTGTGGCAGGGTGTGGCCTTGGGGCAATTTCAATCCCAAAAATCCTCAATTAAAAGAAAAGAACTTTTAAACGAGTTGATGAAGTTTATCAATGAACCTTAATTTTTTTATTTATATATACTGTATATATATATATAGTCATTCATTCATTCAACCTTTATTTAGTCAGGTAAATCTCATTGAGCCTCGAGGGCTCATTTACAAAAGTGACCTGCTACTAACTAAAGAATGATGAACAGCAATGGTAGAATTTCTGTTCATCATTCTACATCATATATATATATATATATATATATATATATATATATATATATATATATATATATATATATATATATATATATATATATATATATATATATATATATATAGATAGATAGATAGATAGATAGATAGATAGATAGATAGATATATACATATATAGATATACAGTATATATATAGTATATATACTGTAGTTATAAATATAGTTATTTTTTTATATAGATACCTATATTTATAACTATATATATATATAGTATATATACATATAGATACCTATATTTATAACTATATATATATATATTATATATATACACAAATGAAAGAGTGGAGATCAGGTGGTTCTCTATGGACTTTAGATGTTTGGACAAGCTGACAATCTGGAGAAGCTCCACATATTTATTGACCTGACCCACTTAAGTGAAGACCAGATCAGTCACCTGGGCCCTGCTTGCTGTTCTGTTGCCCTGAAGGCTGCAGGTTAGGAAGAATTTGGAGTTAATTAAGTTCTGTTTAATTTCTGTCCAGTTTTATTAAAAAGTTATTTAAATCAAACTAAGTACACAACAGAGTATTTAACATCAGGGTGGATGCTCAGTGCTTTATTTATGGTTATTTAAGTGCGTTATGTAACGGTTTGATGATCCTTGTCACATATTTATTTAGGTTTTTTGTGTATTTATTGTCTAAATAAATAAATAAAAAAGATTTTGTCGCTGTGTTCTTTCAAATAGAAAATTATTTCACTGCATGTTCATGAAGAATCATCAATTTAAATGTTTGCATGAAAACAGGGTGACTATGAGAACTGTTTGTTTTCATCAACTCCCCCTGTGAGCATCGAATCTCATTATGTAACAAAACCAGAATATGAACAAGTCCAGCTGTAGTGCATCAACCCAGGTTTGACTCTTCTCAAGAGCTGAGTGTCAACAGCACGCAGCTGTTTCCTCTTCTTCGGACCGTAGGTCTCTGGGTGTAAATTCCTCGTCTGAAGACCATCGAGAATGTTTCAAAAGTAGATGCGTAACACAGATAAAATGTCACACACTGCAGCAAAGTATTATAACATAACTTATTTACGATACTTTATTACAAATACGCAAAGATTTGAGAAGGAAATAGTCGATCGGGTGACTGCGCCGACGCCATCTTAGAACTGTGTTTACAATGCATGCGCGTTCACGAGACAGGCCAAGCTGTGGAGGAGGAGCTAAGGAGGCGGAGTTTCAGGTCAGCCAGAGTGCAAGGGGGAGGAGGGAGAAGGGTTTCTGCTCGAAAATTTCCTAAGTTTCAGGGCTTTACAGAAACTGCAGACCGTGCCTTTAAAGTGCTAATTCCACCTTTTAGGTCATTTCATCTTTTTCCACATCTGGTGGTTTAAGCTTCATTCTGTCTTTCTGTCTTTTTGCTAATTTCTGCTCATTTTTGTTACCATTTTCCTAACTTTTGCGCTATTTTCTGCAAACTTAAACATAATTCAGCAAATAAGTGTTCTTTCTGCTTTCTTCTACAAATTTAGGTTTGTTCCATTACGGAATGATTTTTTTAGCTAATTTCAGCAAGTTCTTCAGCAATAAGCATTCAAACTGCATTTTTGCAGGAAATGAAATTTCTCTAGTTAACATTTGGATTCAACTGTGTTGTGGAAGTCGATAATGTACCGATACTTTTGTTAAACATTTATGGTTATAATAATGATCAATTTAATAGAAATCTGTTACATCAAATAACGTTGGTTATTGCAGAGTTCACTGCCATTTTTCCTACAGATCATATTTTAGTGGGCGGAGATTTCGACTTAGCTCCTGATGAATGGATGGATAGATGGCCTTCACTGAGGGTAAAGGAAACTCTAAATCCTATTCTTAAAGATTTTGTTAATAATACAAAATTGTTGGATGTCTGGAGGGCGCAACACAGTGGAGTCAAACAGTTCACCTGGCATAAGCCTAATGGTCAAAGTAGATCTCGTATAGATTATTGGCTGGTTTCTGCTGCAGTCCTAGAGTGTGTTAAAGAAACAGAGATAGCAAACTGTCCTTTAAGCGATCACTGCATCGTCAACTTAAAACTACAAAAATAAAAAACTAAAAATAAAAAAACTAAATAATGTTACAAACCTAATAATAACTGGAAATTCAATGCAAATCTTCTTACAAACTTAGAGTTTTGTCACTTTAATTACCGCCCAATTTCACACCTCCCTTTTCTGTCTAAAGTGCTGGAAAAAGCAGTTGCTGCTCAGCTGCAGGACCACCTACAACAACACTCTGTATGAGAAGTTCCAGTCTGGCTTCCGTGCAGCTCACAGTACTGAGACGGCATTGCTGAGAGTTACAAATGATGTCCTCATGGCTGCTGACACTGGTTCTCCCTCCATCCTTGTCCTCCTTGACCTCACTGCAGCCTTCGACACTGTGGACCATAGTATCCTCCTCCACCGTCTTCATGTGGAGGTCGGTCTCTGTGACACTGTCCTGGACTGGTTCAAATCTTTCCTCTCCGATAGGCTGGAATGTGTTAGTCTTGGCAATGCCACTTCCCAGACAGTCGGTGTCTCCTGTGGTGTCCCTCAAGGGTCAGTTCTGGGGCCCCTGCTGTTTTCCCTTTACATGCTGCCTTTAGGTCAAATTATTAATCAGTTCAACATTTCTTTTCACTGCTATGCCGACGATACACAGCTTTACATCAGGACTGGAGCATCCTCATCATCCCCATCTTCATCTTCACTCACTGCCCTCTCTACCTGCCTGGAGGAAATAAGGGCATGGATGAATCAGAACTTTCTTCAATTAAACTGCTCTAAGACTGAGGCCATAATGATTGGCACCCCTCACCAGATACAAACATCAACTTTAACAACAATCTCCTTCTCTGGTCAAGACATCCCCCTCTCCACCTCTGTTACAAATCTTGGAATAAAAATGGACTCTCATCTTACATTTGAAATTCACATTAAGCATCTGTTTAAAACCTGCTTCTTCCATCTTCGAAACATCTCCAGACTTCGCCCATCCCTAACTTTTTCTGATGCTGAGAAACTCGTCCATGCCTTTGTCTCCTCCAGGCTCGACTACTGCAACTCCCTGTTTATTGGAATCCCTGGCAAAAATCTTCAGAAGCTTCAATATATTCAAAACAGTGCAGCAAGGATTTTATTGAGAGCTCGTAAATTTGAACATATTACACCCATTCTCCATAACCTCCATTGGCTTCCTGTCACCTACAGAATTCAGTACAAAACTGCTCTCATCACACACCAATGCTTACACGGAACTTCACCTGACTATCTAAAGGACATTCTTGCACCATATTCATCCACCCGGTCTCTACGATCACAGAACAGTAATCTACTTCACATTCCTCAAACCAAATTAAGGACCATGGGAGACCGGGCATTCTGTGTGGCTGCCCCCCGCCTATGGAACTCCCTCCCTGACTACCTGAGAGCTCAAATCAAAAAAGGCGTTCAATACAGGATCAACTGGACTTTATTATAACTAATAAAGTCCAGTTGATCCTGTATTGAACGCCTTTTTTGATTTCATCATGTCCTGGACGACTGAGAATCTTCACCAGCATACCTGAGAGCTCCACAGTCACTGGTTGACTTCAAAAACGGTTTAAAGACTTTTCTTTTTAAGCAAGCCTATTCTGCCTCCACATGATTTTATCTTGATCTTGGTTGATATTATTATTGATTTTACTTGATTTTATCACTTGTTTTATTTATTTATTTATTTTTATTAAAGCAGGCCTATTCTGCCTCCACATGATTCTGTCTTTAATCTCAGTTGATATTATTATTGATTTTACTTGATTTTATCACTTGTTTTATTTGTTGTAGCACTTTGAGATTTTTATTAATGAAAAGTGCGGTATAAACTGAATTCATTATTATTATTATTATTAATTTATTAAGGAACTTATCCTAAATATATCAAATGACAATTCTATTGCGACACCAATTCTTAAATGGGAATACTTAAAATATAGCATTAGAAAGTATTCAATTAAATTTAGTAAAGATTTAAATAGAAAAAGAAAAACAGAAGAGACAATGGTGATTAAAGATCTTATGTCGCTTTACAAAAAATTAAGTTGGAGTAATGATAAAGACGCAATAAACAAACTACAATCTAAATTAGATGAGATTTACATAAATAGGGCAAAAGGCGCTTATGTAAGGTCCAGAGCCAGGTGGATTGAAGAAGGAGAACAGAATACTGCCTTCTTTTGCAACTTAGAAAAACGTAGACAGGAATATAATGCAATCAATAGTCTTGTGATTGATGGAGTGGAATGTTCTGAGACTAAGAAAATAACACAAGAAGTATTTAATTTCTATAGCAATCTTTATACATCTTCACATACAGAACAAGTTACTTCATCTTTTTTTGAAAAAATAAAAAATATGATTCCTGTTATTGATGATAATTTTAAGAGAATCTGTGATGAGGAGCTAAAAATCTCTGAATTTGATATTGCTATAAAGAGCATGGCGTCTGACCGCGCCCCCGGGCCAGACGGACTTACAGCTAACTTTTATAAACATTTTTGGGAGGAATTAAAACCTCTGTTGTTCCAAGCTGTAGAAGAATGTGTTAAAAGGAAGGAACTCATGGAAACTATGAAACAAGGCGTAATTAAGCTAATCCCAAAACCTGGTAAAGATAAGAAAATTTTAAATAATCTAAGGCCTATCACATTATTGAATACAGACTACAAGATCCTAACAAAAGTTCTGGCAATGAGATTAAAAACGGGCCTACCTGGTATAATCAGTCAAACTCAATCCGGCTTTCTCAAAGGTAGATCCATCCATAATAATATTCGCCTGGTTCTGGACCTGATTGATTATAGTCACTTAATAAAAGATGATGGTTTTATGTTGTTTTTAGATTTCCACAAAGCATTTGATTCTGTGGAACATCAATTTATTGTTAATACTTTGAGTCATTTTGGATTTGGAAATAATTTTCTCAGTATGATCACAATGTTAAACACTAACATTAATAGCTGTGTGTCTCTACCTCAGGGCACATGCCCCAGATTTAAAGTAGAAAGAGGTATCAGACAAGGATGCAGTATTTCGCCTCTATTATTTATTATAGTCACGGAATTATTATCATTAAACATTAATAATTCTAATATAGAAGGTTTGGTAATAAATAACCAAAAACTTATCATTAGCCAATTTGCAGATGATAAAATAAAGATAAATCCCTGGTCAGGATGACTCGGGCGGAGTTGAACTACACACCGGCTCCAGTACATGTCAGGGAGGGGGTAAGTGATGTGCGTGGGCCACTCAGGGTTCTTTCACTACAGCCACCTCGTCCCTCACAGCTACTCTGCTCAGCACTACTAGAGGCTCCTCCGATGGACCAGCTTCCCTCCACACTGCTTGTGGGAGATTCTATTATAAAGAACGTGAGGATGAGGGGAGCTCTTACAATATCTTTCCCAGGCGCCACCGTCATCGAAATATCTAATAAAATCCCAGAAATCATTAAATCCCATCCACAGGCTAAAAGACTCATCCTCCATGTAGGCACCAATGACATCCCCAAACAACAGTCTGAATATTTAAAACAGGATTTCATTCATCTACTTGGCACCGTTCTACAGTTTCAACTGCAAGTTTTTATCTCTGGTCCTCTTCCCACTTGTGGCAGAGGAATAGGCCGCTTCAGCAGACTTCTCAGCCTGAACACCTGGTTGTCT
Source organism: Garcialebias charrua (assembly GCA_038048925.1). Classification (NCBI taxonomy): domain Eukaryota; kingdom Metazoa; phylum Chordata; class Actinopteri; order Cyprinodontiformes; family Rivulidae; genus Garcialebias; species Garcialebias charrua. The sequence continues at coordinate 24,074 of JBBPBX010023503.1, read as the reverse complement.
TCTGTTTGCATCCTCCAAAATGTAACCTTTGTTGAAAATTTTGATGTTTTCTGGGGAAGGAGACATCTTTTTGGGATTGATGGCCTCCATCTGAACAACTCAGGTACCCGTATTCTAACTGCCAACCTGGACTACAAGGTACAGCACACAACCTCACCATCCATATCTGGTAACCATGTCACTACATCTGACCAGTCTGCTACTGACTGACGTCCACATGGTCCTGGCTCTTATAGTTCCTCTTGTAACTGTTATACACATAACAATGGACCAGGCCCATCTGTTCCCAACAACCAATTAATTTCAGTACGGACTACATACAGGGAGCGAACCATACATAACCGTACTCGTTCAGTGAACTTTAATAACCTTAGATCTTTAGCAAAACATTATTTATCACCCACAGCTACTGTTAATGGTTCACCTGTCTCCCTCAATATGGCTCTTTTAAATGTCCGCTCTCTTTTAAACAAATCTTTTATTATAAATGATTTGATTTCAGATTTTAAATTGGATTGTCTGTTTTTAACAGAAATTTGGTTAGGTGCAGATGCACCAGTTGTTCTTAATGAGGCCTCTCCACCTGGTTTTAAATTTTATTTTAATGCTCGAAGTGGCAGAAAAGGTGGTGGCACTGCTTCAATATCTAATAATTTACTTGCTGTTAAAGAGGTTTCATTTGACCAGTACCCTTCTTTTGAGCATCATGCCTTTGTTTTTAGCAGCTTGCCAATACTCTGTGTTACTGTTTACAGACCACCCGGACATGTTGCTGATTTTTTGACTGAGTTTTCAGAGTTTTTATGTTTTATTCATGCTAAGTATAATAAGATTATTGTGACTGGTGATTTTAATCTACATGTTGATAATCCATCAGACTCTTTGTCTAAACAGTTTTTAGAAATTCTACACTGTATGGATTTTATTCAACACGTCAAGCAACCGACTCACAACAGGGGACACACCCTTGACCTTGTTATTACCTATGGCTTGGCCTCTGGTGTGTCCTCTGTTGTTGACCTGGCTGTGTCTGACCACTATTGTGTGTTTTTTAATGTCACTGATTTGATTCAGAGGAAAGCCACGGTTCAAACTGTTAGGAGGCGCCATCTTACCCCTGAGGTGATTGATCATTTTATTAGAGATTTTAACCAAAATTCCCCTGTTGTTTTAACTGCTTCCTGCGATTCAATGGTCAGTCAATTTTTTAACAAACTGAAAACAAACCTTGATCATATAGCTCCACTATTTTCAAAACAAGTTTTTAATAAACGAGCATGCCCATGGAAAACTGAAGACATAAAGAAGCTCAAAAGAAATTGCAGGAAAGCAGAGAGGAAATGGAGGAAAAACAAATTGACAGTCGACTACCAAATAATGCGCGAACAGCTTAATATCTACAACTCTGCTGTCAGAAATTCAAGAAATGCATATTTTGCCAAGATAATTAACAATCACAAAAATAATCCCAAAGTTTTGTTTTCCACCATTGACAATCTGATTAACCCTGACTTTACTGCCTCTCCAAATACTCCAACTAACTCTCTCTGTGAGCAGTTTGCAAATCACTTCAGAGGTAAGATCGAGTCAATTAGAGCTAACATTTTATCTGAACAAAATACTGGTATTAAATCTACTGAATGTTTGGTTTTACCTGAGAAAGTACTGGACAAGTTTGACGTGGTTGATGCAGAGATGCTCGGCAGAGTTTTCTCACAAGTCAAACCAACCACCTGCCTCTTGGACCCAATTCCCTCATCACTTTTTCATTCATGTTATAAATTCTTTGAGAATGAAATTTTAAACATTGTAAATTGTTCTCTTCAGATGGGTGTCTTCCCCATTGCCTTTAAAAAGGCTGTGGTGAAGCCCCTTCTGAAGAAGAGTAATCTAGATCCTAGTGTTTTTAATAATTATAGACCTGTATCCAACTTACCATTTTTAAGTAAAATCTTAGAAAAGATTGTTTTTATTAAATTAAATATTTTTTTAAATGATGCCGGTATTTTAGAAAAGTATCAATCTGGTTTTAGGACGAAACACAGTACAGAAACAGCCCTATTAAAAATTGTGAATGATTTAAGGTGTAATCTGGATTCACACAAGCTCTCAGTCCTTGTTCTATTGGATCTGAGCGCAGCCTTTGATACAGTAGATCATCAAATTCTTTTAAATAGATTACAACACCTGGTCGGTCTTTCTGGTACTGTTCTTCTGTGGTTCAGCTCCTATCTCACAGATAGAACATTTATGGTAAGTATGGATACATGCTCCTCACAGATCCATGAAGCTAACTATGGTGTACCCCAAGGCTCTATTTTAGGCCCCCTACTTTTTAATTTGTACATGCTGCCGCTTGGTGAAGTCATCAGGAGCCATGGGATAAGTTTCCATAGTTATGCTGATGACACACAGCTATACATCTCATTATCTCATGATGACCCCCAGCCAATCACTGCACTTTTTAATTGCATTACAGACATAAAGTCCTGGATGGCACAGAACTTTCTCCAGCTAAACCAGGACAAAACTGAAGTTTTAATCATTGGACCTGAGGTTCAAAAAGAAAATGCATTTCAGAAATTACAATCTCTGTCTTTACAACCTTCTAAAAAAGTAAGAAGCCTGGGAGTTATTTTTGACTCTGAGCTTACTTTTATTCCTCATATTAAACAAATAGTCAAAACAGGATTTTATCATCTAAAAAATATAGCCAGAGTCCGCCCTCTTCTTTCTCTGACCAATACTGAGACTTTGATGCATGCTTTTATTTCTAGTCGTTTAGACTACTGTAATTCACTGCTTTCTGGTCTCCCTAAGAAAAATTTGTCCAGCCTTCAGCTGTTACAAAACTCTGCTGCTCGTGTGCTAACCAAGACCAGAAGGCAGGCTCATATTACACCTGTTTTAAAATCATTGCATTGGCTCCCTGTGCGCCTCAGGATTGATTTTAAGATTCTTTTAGTGGTTTTTAAATGTCTCAATGGTCTCGCACCATCTTATCTTGCAGAGCTGCTATTGCCCTATGAACCCCCGCGGACATTAAGGTCCTCTGGTACTGGACTACTAACAGTTCCAAAAGTCAGAACTCACACTTATGGTGAGGCTTCTTTCCAGTTCTATGGGCCCCGTCTGTGGAATAGTCTGCCGGAGAACCTGAGGGCTGCAGAAAATGTTGTTGTTTTTAAGAGCAGGCTCAAGACCCATCTTTTTAACTGCATTTCCTGAACTGGTTCATCTCTATCCAATACTACTGTATTTAATTTTATTTATTTATTTTGTGTGTGTCGTTTGCTTTAATTTTGTGAGTTTATTGTTTTATAATTCTGTACAGCACTTTGAGCTGCTTTTAGTATGAAGGGTGCTTTATAAATAAAATTGATTGATTGATTGATGATACAACCCTCTTCCTAAAAAATAAAGAACAAATCCCTCTAGCTTTAAAGGAAATAGAGTTGTTCTCTCAAGCCTCAGGGCTGCAGCTAAATATAAACAAATGTGAAATTATGAGTATCCATAACTGTTCTGAATCTTCGATTTCCAATATTCCAGTTAAAAATGAAATAAAGTATTTAGGAATGTCGATTACTAATTGTCAAGCTACTAGTGTAAGAAAAAATTTACAAGACAACATGATAAATGTGGCAAAACATTAAATAATTGGCTTCAGAGAGATTTGACGTTGTTTGGTAGATTATTAACAAAAACTGAATCCTTATCCAGGTTGACGTATCCTGCATATTCATTAGCCATCCCCCCAAATCTCATTCAACAGATTGTTTAATTTTAACTTTATTTGGAAAAACAAACACCATTACAGTACATTAGAAAAGGTGATTTGCTAAAAAATTATGAGGAAGGTGGTATTAAGGCAATTGATTTTGAAATCATGAATGGTACTTTAAAAATTAGATGGCTTCAGTCCCTTCTAAAAAACGGTGATCTTATTTGGTTTGCTATACCGTCATTCATATTTCAGAAAGTAGGAGGTATTGAGTTGTTATTGAAATGTGATTTTGAATTATCTAAACTCCCCCTACAGCTCTCTGCTTTCCATAAACAGGTTTTGTTACAGTGGAAGTTGATGTTCAAACACAATTTCAGCCCTCATAATGTCCCACTATGGAACAACAGAGCAATTCTATGGAGTAGAAAATCTATATTCATAAAAGATTGGTGGAATAAGCAAATCTGGTCAATCACTCAATTACTAGATGGAAATGGTGAAATTTTAAGTTTGGAGGAATTTAACAGGAAATATGGAATTGTTTGTTCATTAACATTTTACAAGAAAGTATTACGTAGCATCTGATGTCCTTTTTCAGTCTATTAAAACAATTTATCTCATCCCTATATTCCAAGACTCCATAAGATTCAAATTGAGTATGTGGACACGGCCACTACGCACCTTGGGGTGTCTATGAGTGCACACCTAATTCCCCTGCTCCCCGAGCGCTTTCTGGCTGCTCACTGCACCACCTGGTGGTGGTTGGGTTAAATGCAGAGACGAATTTTGTCTGTGTATGGGAAACATACACAGATGACAGAAAAGGACATTACATTATTATTATTATTATTAAAACCTGTTGACAATCGCCTCAAAAATGCAAAAAACGCCCAAAAAAATACCCAAATTAAATTAGAAGCTGTTCTTGAACCCTTTGGAGTACAAGCAAACGCTTAGTGTCTTTGTAAAGATAACACTTTGAATTTTTTGTTTCAGCAGTCAAATTTCTTGTATCTGTTATTATTTTGTATCTATTTAAGTGAGAACACACAGAAATCAATCTTTTTTTTTTGCCTCGCCTGAAAATGTTTATATTTGTCAAGCACCTGCAGACTGACAAGAAGATATGGACTGGAAATTGATATGAGCCTAAAGAGTGAAGTCTTTACTGTGACAGGTTCAAATTTGAAGTCAATAGCATAAAAATTGAGAATTTTGTGCCTGTTTTTATATGTGCATGTTCAGGCGAACCTCAAACCTATCCAAAGCTATCCAAACTGTGCCAAATGGGTAACACCAACTTCAAAAGTCTAACTTCTGAATACTTCAACATACAGACCTCAGTGAGGGCTCTATTGAAAGCTTACATCAAGGGGAACCCTGTTCCATTCCTAGATTTACTCTCAAACCGATTGAAATAACTGTAAAAGATGAAAAACAGAGTAAAATTTTCTTTTTGTTAGTGTGCATAAAAAAGGCTCCTCAAGAAGTACTTTTTGTAAACAAATATTTATATATAGTAAAAAATAAACAATAAAAAACACACTCACTGCAAACTATTTACATTTTGGCCTCCTCTGCTTCCTCCTCTCCTGCTGTTCTCTCACATCTCCACAGCTTTGTTTCCACAGCTAGAAGTATCATCATCACTGGAATCCTTCTGTCCTCCTTGATCCCTTCTAGGTAGACACTCCGTGTCTGAACCAGTTTGCCTGAAGTGAAAAAGAAAAATATTGATTATGTTGAAGACAGACAGACAGACACAAAAGAAAGAAATACATGTCAGGGCGCTCGTAAGTCAGGGACTACCTGTACAGAAATTCATTCATTCATTCAACCTTTATTTA